>QMIH01002580.1:0-28708 GCA_003987875.1 Clarias batrachus | reverse complement strand
AATAATAATAATAAAAATAATAATAATAATAATAATTCCTTCGGTTACAATAGGGCTTCGCACCATCGGTGCTCGGGCCCTAATAATAATAATAATAATAATAATGAAAGTGCACTTTGTGTAAAAGGAATCAGCACTTTATAATATTTTTATATGAAATTTAAATATCCTATCAAAAACTCTCGAAATCCGTTTTCTAACTGCGTGAAACTTTTTGTCTCTTTCATTCCACGGAAAAACAAGAACAACCTCCTGCCTTTCTCTGTGTGCACGCTCCCGCCGCTGGGTGGCGCTACAACACCGGAAATTTACAGAACTTTTTTTTTTTTCCGCCGCCATTTTCTGTAATAATGTTTACAACACGATTACTACAAACACAATGTCGTATTAACGGTTTAATATTACACACGTTACTGTTTATTAGCACAACGATGTGTTTCTGAGATCAGCAGCCGGATGAAGAGATTAAACAAACACAAACATTCATTCTACCGAAGTGAAACAGTGTGAGATACAGAACTTACAGAGACTCAACAACATTTAAACAAACATGTAAATCACACAGCTTTATAATTATTGTATAGTTTATATCTTTACACTCACCAGCTGATGAAAGATGAACGACACATGAGGTAAAAAGCAGAAGTTCTAGTACAGAGCTGTAGTCCTCCATCTCACCCTGTAGTCATAAACAAACAACTACGTAAAAACAATCATCTCTGAAGGCATTTTTATCTTTTATAACATTTAATCTTTTAGATTTTCCTTGTTACAAATCATTTTTGCAGCGCTTGTCCGGAGCAAGACACATCTGGTACAAATCTGAAGTTTTGGGCCTTGTCCAGAGTGTAGCAGGAGAAACTAAACAGTGAGTCAGAAATCGAATCCAGATGTTACTTACCAAGAACCACATTCCTACAAAGCACCGAAAAAAAGTACATTCACATATTAGACAGATTCTCTTATCCAGAGGGACTTACACGCGTGACTGAAGTTTCCGTTGTTGGAGGAGCCTTACACTCGGTTACTAAGCATAAATACCATCAGACAAACACTGTTGAGAATGTTTTTGTTTTTTTTATCGGGGAGGGAGAGATTAACACAAATATTATAGAAACCGATGTCTTAAGTCGTCTGTTACCGCCCTAGGTTATGTAAATGAAACTGAAATGTCCGTGTCGTTTGTTGATGACGTGACATCACGTGACTCCCATGACGTTGACGTAGAACTGACGACCTACGGAGGCGACTTTGTAGACGGTTCTTTTGGCTCTGCTCACTAAAAAGCTCACGCTTGTCTCTTTCTGCTCCCAAGTGGCTCCTCATATTTTTTTATTGCTTAAATGTATTTACTATCAAAAATAATGTATAATATATAAATGTGTAAAATGAATTACTAATGTAAAAAAAACAAAAAACATGCCTTATATAATTTTTATCGTGTACATCACTTATTATACTCAACATGGAGCAGAGGGCTACAAAAATAAATGATAAAGTACAAAAACAAAGACTCGTCTTTACATGCTGGACCCATTATTATTATTATCATCATCAGGAATCTGTGAACCGTCAGTACGATGGCGGAGGACGAGTACTTCAGTGACGACTGCTTCCTGTTTTACTCGACACTCACACTCCTGAACTTCAGCAGTTGGACAGACCAGAAATCGACTGATTTTATTCAATTCAGCTCAACTCAAGTGCTTTTAATATTCATTTCTGTCGCAAAGCAGCTTTACAGAATCCAAGAAAATTCTGTGGTGAGCAAAAATATACAATTTATTTATTTAGTTGTTTATTTGTCATAAGTCTGCAGGTTAAGTTGGGCGACTGACGCTGCACTAAAACTACTTTATCAAATCTGCTGTTCATCTTTCATCAGCAGGTGAGTTTAAAGGCGTAAACTAATAAATCATTAGAAAGCTGTGTGATGTGAAGGTTTTCTGACACTAGCTCAGTAACAGTGTAGCTTTTTCTATAATTTAATTTGAAGTTAAAAGTTAAACTTGTGTATTTGAAGTTAGTTTGTAGTGTTTAAATGTTGCACTTGGGTTTGAAGTGAGAAAACTAATGTTATAAGGAACAGACTAGAGTCTAGACTAGAGTGCGAGAGTCGCACCACAAAGAATGAAAGTCGTGGAAAATCTCGTCCTATGGGACAGTCCAATGGGGAAAACTGTTGCTGGAGCACACCCAGATCTGTTTGAGAAGGTGGATATGACAGCATGGTGGATATGACAGACAATGGCCAAACAAAGAGCATATGAGGTTGAACAGTAAGGAGGGAGAGGTGAATATGTACAGATTGGCATGGCAGAGAGATAGGGATGAGAAGGATGTGCAGCATCCATTGATGGAAATGTACTGACATGTGCCAGAAGGGTGATGGGAAGATGAAAGGAGTACTTTAAAGAGTCAATGAAGGAAGAAAATAAAAGAGAAGAAATAGTAGAACAAGTGACTTTTGTGGAGCAGGAAGTAGCAAAAATTAATAAGAGTGAGGCGATGAAGCTTTGGGATAGAGTAGTGGAAGCTAGGTTAAGGGCAGAGGTGAGCATTTGTGAGCAGCAATATGGTTTCATGCCTAGAAAGAGTAGAACGGATGCAGTATTTGCTTTGAGGATGCTGATGGAGCAGTACAGAGAAGGTAATAGAGAGTTGCATTGTGTCTTTGTAGATTTAGAGAAAGCATATGACAGGGTGCCGACAGAGGAGCTGTGGTATTGTATGAGGAAGTCTGGAGTGGCAGAGAGGTATGTTAGAGTGGTGCAGGACATGTATGAGAGCTGTCAGACAGTAGTGAGATGTGCTGTAGGTGTGACAGAAGAGTTCAAGGTGGAGGTGGGTCTGCATCAAGGATCAGCTCTGAGCCCCTTCTTGTTTGCTTTGGAGTTGGACAGGATGACAGATGTCAACCATGGATTATGATGTTTGCAGCAAAAACCCAGCCAAGGTCTGCCTAAGAAGCCTGCGTTATTGGGAGAGAGAGAGAGCGAGAACGCCTTGCCATCTGTCAAGAGTATGCTCTCGGCCTAAGTTCAAAGCATTATTTTTAATTTTCAGAGCCTCGGCCGATCTCTAGTAGATGGCGGAGCTCTTTTAGTTTTGTGTTTTCAGTATTCTATAGTTTCTTTATTTTGCTTTATTTACCAATTAATAATCCCATGCAGTCTCCAAACGGGAAGATCTACCCATGCATGTCGCAAGCATTCTCACATCCTCCTGTTTCACTGACCCTCTCAGAAGCCCTGCTTAAGGGCTCTTATAAACATTACTAAATTTTATGGTGCGGCTTATTTAAGTTAAACTCATCTCAGCTGTCTATCTGTATCCTGTTAATTGTTTTCTTATTTATTTCATTTATTTTGAATAGACCTACATTTTGGGACAAGTAAGCTAGCTAAATAAACTCAATGTAAACTCTTATTGTCAATGCAGATTTGCAAAATCGAAATGAAGGCCAGTCTCCCTGTTTGTCAAACCTCTATTGTGTAGATATTAAACCGTATTCATAAAATGTATGAATTTGTTGAAATGTTTAATATTAATTGATTAAACTTATCAATTTTACCAAAGTGTAATTTGCAGAATGTCTCTAAACTCACCTGCTAATGAATGTTGACCACCAAATTTGAGAAAAAGGCAGACAATGCTTTTTACAATGCTGCAGGCCTCCATCTTACCCAGTAGACTTTCTATAAAAATTATAAAATAAACAACTTAATAATAAAGATCTCCAATGCCCATTTTACCATGACCAACACTTCCCTTTTGTTGGTACCCCCAAATAACACAAAACCCTCTTCACTGTGCGCATTAGTGTTGACAGGATTTAATCTGTTAAAGAAGAGTTTTGCATGTACTGTATGTTATCACATTTTGTAACTAGTTTCACTTCCAAAATTATTTCTATGGAAATATTCCCCATATTAATCTCACATACTTCCTAATATAATGTATAAATGAATACATGTCTGTGTTAATAACAATATTTTACATAATAAAATGCAATAACTGGGAGTCATATGTTTATTACACTATTTCTGTTAATAACGATTATCATAAAAAATCCTCATTGTTAAATCATGTTAACAATAACTATTAATCATCATCTTTTTCTTTATTGTTTAACGGCGGTTGAAATCTAGTAGGTTACATTACTTTCACATGTACTGTAGGTCTCACTTCATCTTCCTGGTCTCTTAAAGCTGAATTTCCAGACCAGCCTTTCTTTTAAACATATAATGCTTCCTTCCCTCAGTTTGTCTTGTTCTGTATCTTGGACCTTTTCATCTGCTTTATCCGGTACTTTCGCAACTCTTACTTCTCGACACAGTTCCCTCTCAGTACCGCTCTGTTGGAGTTCTGTAAGTTGCATCACTGCCACCTATAGATCTCTCCTCCTTCAGCTTTATTGGCATTTAATGCCAACATTCCAGTCCACTATTCCTCGAAAAAGAAAGAAAGAGAGAAAAAGAAAGAAAGAAAAGCTTCCTTGCCTGATCAGAGACTCCTTATTCTAAAAGACTTTGTTTTCTACTACTTTCGTTCCCTAGTTCTTGGAGCTATGCCATCATATATATATATATATATATATATATATATATATATATATATATATATATATATATAGCTTCTCCATAAACAGTATGTCCTACACAAGAGCAGTACATGCTCGACAGTCTCACTTTCATGGCATTCCTCACAGAATCCCCTTGGGTGTTTACCTACAGTACTATAAGTAGAATGCTACGGAGTTCAATTCCTATTCTGCTAATTAATACGTCCTCTTAAACGTAACTCAATGAGCTTGGTACATTTCGTCCAGACTGGACTTTATGACTGCTGTAACCTCTGCGCTCCACCAGATGTCACTGTTCACTACAGCAGCACTTTATTGAACACGAAGAGTGAGAGGTGTCACACGCTTCATGTGGCTTCGTCTGCCATCACTACTTCAGACCCGTGAACAGACTGAATTCTTCTTCTGCCTCCTGTTTTTCTCCTTTGAAGTTCAATAATAATAATAATAATAATAGGAAGAAGATTGCAATGCAAATAAATGAACAATTCTAAACCATCTTGGCTTTTCCAGTTTCACATGTAAACAAGGCACGGTAGATTTACAATTGCCTTTTCCATATACAGGTAATGACAAAGTACAAACAGGTGTCGGGAGTGTTTTATTCATCAGCTGTATCACCACGTGTTCACATTTATCAGCAGCATGAAATAACTTAAAATGCCATTTAAAAATACTACAGTGATGCCACAATACACTGCATTCTGTCAGCTTTTCCTTTGGTAACAGCTCAGGAATGATAAACTATGGGAATATGGAAATAAGAGTATCTTATTGATAAATAATTAAATACATATTTTATTATTATACTTCTTTTGTTAAATAAATTGCACATTACAGGAACTCGGCTGGGAGTTATTGCTACAACCCCTGTACAGTCCTGACATCGCTACAAACCATTCCTACATGTGCGGGCCATTAAAAGAGTTCCTGGGAGGCCAGCATTGCAAATGTGTAGCAGGCAGTCTGATCATGGCTCCAGTGTACTGAGAAAACTTTCTACCTTGATTGTGTCCAAGCACTAGTGAAACACTGGGAGAAGCGCATTAGTGTAGCAGGGGATTATATAGAGAAATAAAGGGAGTTTTTACATTCATAACTGTGTTCGGTTATTCTGCACCATCAACCATCCCACTTTGACTTGAATGGCCCTTTTAACATGACCATGTTGGGAATTTGGATTAAATTTAATGCTGTGTATTGACGAGAATAAAGACATAGAACATGAAATTCTCAAAGACAGTTTTGTACCTGAGCCTTGAATAAGGAATGTGGCTTCCATATTAGCTTAAAGACATCTGTTATATTGAAATTCCAGCTGCCTTGAAACGCTGACCATTATTAAACACTATATAAATAAAACTGAAATGAATATAATAATGTCAGGATGCAGGGGAGACAAAGCAATACAGTGAGATTCTGTAAACAAGGTGATCACAGTATAACTTCTTCTGAGGCAGCCATAACAGTAGGAGATACATTTTCATTTATCACAGTCACGAAATGCCAGTTACAATTTCTATAAAATAATTAGCATTATTTTTGTCTGTTCCCAGAGTATTTGATTTTAGCATTTTATGTAAACAGTACCGCCCTCGTCCATCCCGAATTAAAAATGGAATGTTCTGTAAATCTATACAAGATCACAAAAAAACGGTTTCACAGTACATGGACTGATATTGTCTTCACACTTACAAATTCAGTCGGGGATTGTATAAAACTGTTAAAGATCTAACCGGATGATGTACCTTCGGTGACCTTGTTCTTGTAAACAGCTCAGTTATATCTGTGGTCAGTACATTCTGTATCAACAGTAGTGCAACGAGTCCATTTTGCAGTCGTCCAACCATCTAATGTCATTGGTCAAGAACGTTTAATTCTATTATCTCTACGGTGTGGTCTTCCTCTGTAGACTCTGTCATCAACCCCTCTCCTCGTGTCTCCTAGAAGAACACACAGACAGAAACAGGATGAGCTCTGAGCTGAGACTGAATGTTGGCTCAGGCTATTCTGCTGGATTTTCACTCCACACACAGATTTTTATTCCATTTTTTTCACTCCATTGTTATGCTGATGATACCCAGTTATACAGCTCATCAAAACCAGACGAAATACTCAAGTTGTCTAGACTAACTGAGTGTGTCCAAGATATAAAAGATTTGATGACCGACAATTTTCTTCTACTAGATTCAGTAGAAGACAGAGATATTATTTATTGGTCTATAAACAGTACACACCAGCTCTCACAATTCAGCCTGCGTTTAGAAGGATGTACTGTTACCACCAGCTCGACAGTGAAAGACCTGGGTGTGATATTAGACAGTAATTTATCCTTTGGAAATCATATCTCCAACATCACAAAAACAGCCTTTTTTCCACCTTAGAAATATTGCCAAGCTTAGGAACATTTTATCTGTATCTGATGCAGAAAAGCTGGTTCATGCATTCATGACCTCCAGACTGGACTACTGTAATGCACTACATATGTATGTATTACATACATTGTAATACATAGTCCAAGCTACAACCGCCAGGGTTCTCACTAGATCCAGAAAAGATGATCATATAACCCCAATATTATCATCCCTGCACTGGCTACCTGTTCAGTTTAGAATTAATTACAAAATAGCGTTACTTACGTACAAGGCTCTAAACGGTCTAGCTCCGGACTACTGGTAGTTCCCAGAATATCAAACTCTACAAAAGGAGGTAGGGCATTTTCATATTCAGCCTTATAATATATAATAGTCTTCTGAAGCTTAGAAGCTAAATAATGTTCGGGCCTCAGACACCAGTTCAGTCTCCTAGTTTAAAAGTAGACTCAAGACATATCTCTTTAATCTGGTATACACATAATTCACCCCATAACCTCATACTCCAGTACATTTAAATGCACAAGCTCATCAAGTGCTGCTAACATAAGGCTAATTCCTTCCACTTGTTCTTTCTCTTTCTACCCATCCTGAGGGACCTAGACATTGTGCCTAGATAATGTGCCAGCTTCAGTAGACATTGGCCAACGCAAAAAGATCCTGAGGCATCCAGAGAAGGACCACCTGGATTCTGCATTATGATGGTTTGGAGCTACACATGCTGCTCCCGAGCTCCTCGTGATCCAGACCCCTTCTGCCCTCTGCATCTGCACCTGTCTGACTCATCCTGGTGCCATGCTGGTGCAGAACTGAACTGGATTCCATGTTAACTTGGACATCTTCGAACAAGTTCCCATTATTTAATGATGAATGCAGAAAAGGTTGTCCTGTGCAKTTCTCTCTGAAAATCAGAGTAAAATGGGTCGTTCCAGAGATTGTTCAGAAGAACAGCGTACTTTGATTCAAAAGTTGATTAGAGATGGGAAAACATACAAGAAGTGCAGAAAATGATGATAGGCTGCTCTGCTAAAATRATATCAAATGCTTTAAAATGGAGACCAAAACCAGAAAGACGTGGAAGAAAATGGAAAACTACCATTCGAATGGATCGAAGGATAACAAAATTGGCAAAGACTCAGCCAATGATCAGTTCCAGCACGATCAAAGAACATCTAAAGYTACCTGTGAGTACTCTTACTATTAGAAGACGGCTATGTGAAGCCAAGCAATCAGCAGGAAGCCCCGCAAAGCCCCATTGTTGAAAAAAAGACATGTGCTGAAGAGGTTACAGTTCGCCAAAGAACACATTGACTGGCCTAAAGAGAAATGGCACAATATTTTGTGGACTGATGAAAGCTAGATTGTTCTTAAAGAGGTCATGTTGCCTTATGCGGAAGAGGAAATGACCTTGAAATGGATGTTTCCATAAGACAACGACCCCAAACACACCAGTAAGCGAGTAGCATCTTGTCCAGACCAACAAGATGAACGTTATGGAGTGGCCAGCCCAACCCCCAGACCTTAATCCAATAGAAAACTTGTGCGCTGACATTAAAAATGYTGTTTCTGAGGCAAAACCAAGAAATGCAGAGGAATTGTGGTGTGTAGTACAATTGTCACAGATGTGAAGCAGTTCTCAGAAACCGTGTTATACAACTAAATATTAGTTCAGAGATGCACAAGAAAGATTCAACTTTAATCCATTTTGTTTAAACAGTAAACTCATCACTTTGTAAAGATGAATGATAACTCTGCTATTATTTTTGAACAGACTAATATTTGTTTTTCTTCACTTTCTGTGAACTAATAATACATTTAGCACATTTTCCTTCATCTTGTGATTCAGAATAGAACGTGCAGGGGGTCCAATACATTTGTGTGACTTAAATTAAAAGTTATTATATGGATATGGAGCTTTACTCCCTTTTTTCAACACACTGCTATTATTTTGAACACAACTGTACATTTTTCTTTCTCCTACACATTTCCATAATATAGTTTTAAAATTGTGAAGCTGCTTTGAGACAATGCCCATTGTTAAAAGCGCTATTTAATTTAAATTGAATTAAATCAAATTTCATATTACACTGTAAATTACATCATGTCTTACTCTCTCAGTAGCAGGACGACACACAGCCACACTGTTAGAGTTGTTGGAGGAAGAATCTCGTTCAGGAGCTGTAAAACAGATCAATCATTATTAGTATGAATATGAATTAACACAGGGATTAAAGAAGAAACAAAATGTAAAAATAATCAGGCCAGCTAACAGAAGAAGCCCCACATTAAAGTGTTTACACAAGGCGGTGTGATTAATTTTGAAAAGCTATAAGGAGTTAACTGAAGGCAGATCATTAGAGTCACAGGAGGAACTGAACAGTGTTCTGTCATTAGTATAATGATGTGTTTTCAGCATGACTGAGCTGTGATCAGAGCCCTGCTTCAGAGAAAGATGAATGAGTGTCAGCACGGCCGATGTGRGACTGATTTCCACCCTGAGAACCTCATCAGAGCCCAGACTCAAAAGTAAATCCACCTTTATATAGTACAATAGGCACCAAGTACACAAACTATAATATATATATATAAACCTATAGCTAATGTCAAATTAAGACATTATCAAAATGTAAGTTTTCTACCTCATATACTTTTAACAGACTTATTTTATAAGTTATATTTTAGACCAATTATATTTTTACAGATATAATTGTATATTTCTAAATTTGAAAACTTTGATGATTAATGTGAATCATAACAGTGGAGGGACTGGGCCGGGAAATTTTCAGAAAATTCCAGTTTTTCCAATTTGAGACAAGGTGTCCCCATCGCCCAATTTTAAACACCTCGCACGAAACTTGTATTAAAATGCACAGCCATGTCTCATGAGAACAAAATGTCCAATGGAACAATCTCAAACTTGGTGCAAAACACACTGAGTTACGAGGGTCCGTTTGATACCCGTGCCGAGCAACTCTGCTCCCGTGACTTCTAGCCTGCTAATTTTGTTCCAATGATTAAATGATTAAAACACTAAACTAAACTCAAAGTAGTTTAAGGATAAAGGAAATATAGACCACCCGAAATTGTAGGTGATATTACACTTGATCTTAGCCAAAAGGCAGAGAAGCAAAAACCTTGTAGATAATATGTGTTTATAGCCATATGTGTGTGTGCGTGTGTGCGCGTGTGTGTGTGTGTGTGTGTGTGTGTGTGTGTGTGTGTGTGTTTGTGGATGTTTGTGTATATCGTGTGTGAGTCTGTGTGTTAACATTAGTGATGTGTGTTATAAATAATTTATCGGTGTAAGTTTAAGGATGTTCCTGAATGTGATGTCACATATAATGTGTGTGTGNGGGGGGGGGGTCTTCTGACAATAATTCATATTTTCTGAAGCACTAAAAGATGCACACACTGCAGTAAATATTGTAGCCGACATAATACCATATGATAAAACGCTTTAAACCACCAATATTCCACTACTACAAAAGCACAACTCCTCAGCGCAAAATTGCATGTTGAAGGACATGAACTGAACAAAAACATGTCACAATAAAATATTAGAATTTTTCTACATCGCAATTTTATGCAATTCAAGCATTTAAAAGTCAATACAAAAATACTGATCTCACCAAATTACTGTTTGAAAATATTTTCAAGTGTTAAAAATGCCATCCTCATTATTTTTCAGACTCACTAATTCAGGTTACAAAAATCCTGCTGCCAAAATGAGGGTATAAAAAATACAAGTATAAAAAAATTCAGTCCGTCACAATCAGGATATCACAGGAAGATATTGGGAGTATACTTTAAAGTTCTACTTTGAGCAACAGAAAAATACTGCTGAATCCAGCTGGGCACAGACTCAGACAGACATCTGCATTACTCGCTCAACCCATGTGGTTTGATCGCTTCCTTAAGATCATGTACAGAAATTTGCCACAGAAGTTGAAATTAATCTGATCTTCTTACTGAATGTGACTGTATTTGCATTACTGAGTGTAGGGGAAAGAAAAAACATCAATTTCACGTTTGAATGAAAGAGGGCGTCGGCTTTACCGCACCGGCAATCCATTGCTCATCCTGTGACATCCTGAAAGTGAAGGTATAAAGTGTGGTATACTTATGGCTAATGGTCTGTTCTGTGAATAAGAGACACCTGCTCCAGTCGTCCTCTCACCAGAGTTCTTCATGGTCTTCCAGACCACAAATCCAGCAACAACAACTATGACAACAATGATGATAGCAATCGTTGTATTGTCTGATTGTCTGCCCGATCCTCCCTTTGATTCTTGGTCCAATCCGCCCTTTGACCCTCCATCTGGGCCTCCACCTGATCCTCCGTCTGATCCTCCACCTGTTAAATCAGCACAGAGTCTTTATTATCTGCTGCAGCAAGAAATCAGCTTTCACTCTCTACAGCTCTAGTTTATTAGGACCTTTTGGTACTTCTCGCACTAACTCCTTCTCCAAGCTGCTGTGCTGAACCACGCAGGTGTAGGTGTGTTTCTGCAGCTCCTCAGCTGGGACTTTCAGAATGCTTCTCTTCTGGAAGCTTCCATCCTGGTTGGGTAACGTCTCTCTGAGCTCCACGTCCTCATGCACGTCCTCTCCGTCCTTCTGCCAGGTGATGTTTAGTGCTTTGGGGAAGAAACCTGTAGCGTGACACACCACCTCTGGAGAAGGAGACGAGTGTTTCTGGAACACTGACACCTCAGGAACAACTGCAGAGACACACAGAGACAGAAATATTGCAACACTATCAGCATTATTAATTTATAAAGAACAAAGTGTTTTACATGCAAATAAACTTTTTACAATTCAATTTAGCGGTCTTCTGTCATCTGTAATTTTCTGTAATTTTAGGGACAAAATTAAGTTACTGTAACAAGCATTCCATTTAACCACGTGACAATAACCTAGTAGAGTGGATGCAGTTGATGTCCGCATTTACATGATTGAGATCATCAAACAAATTATAATATTAAACAAAGATAACCCAGGGAAAAATACAAAATGTAGTTTTTAAATCCTGATTTCATTTCTTAAGATAAGAAAAAAGCTGTCCAAACCTGCCTGGCCCCATGTGAAAAAGTAACTGCCCCTAAACCTGATAACTGGTTGTGCCACCTTTGGAGGTCAAGCATTTGTGATGACGGGCAATGAGTCTTTCACATCTCTGAGGTGGAATTTTGCCCACTCTATTTTGCAGATTATTTTTAATTCAGGCACATTGGAGTGGTTTTGGTTATGAACCTGTTCAAGGAGCTCAAACAGATTTAAGTCCGGTCTTTGACTAGGCCACTCCAAAACTTGCTGGTCTTGCTGGTGTGTTTCGGATCATTGTCCTGCGATGACACAGCGGTTTGGTGTTACTGGGATTAAGAGATTATTTAATGAGATTACACATTGATGAATGCGTCTCATGTTCTAAAAAGAATCCAAAATCAACCTGTTTAATTACATCATGGTTTTGATAATATCAGCTTTGCTAAAATTATCTTAAATAAACAGGGGGTTAGTTGAGTATGCCATTTATCGAGTCCACCAAACCAAAATTAACACCTTAACCAAGTTGCGATGGTAAATTAGCCAAATCAACTTAACCATATCAGGCTAATTAACAGTCCTAAACTTGAATCAGTGGCATATGTGCCAATTAAAATTATCACTCTTTTCTGTTTTTATGACAACTCAGAGGGCATGATTTTCATTGTGTTCCCTGTGGACACAGACCCTCCACCCCATTTTCAATTTTCAACAAAGTATGGTATGAATGCAGATCAATTCCTGCCCAATTCGGCTTGTTCATCAGGGACTATCTGACCATTTTGATTCATACACATTCACATTCCATACAAACGTAAATAATTATTTTGATTGTGTAAAGCTGCTTTGTCAGAATGACAATTGTTAAAAGCGCAATACAAATAAAATTGAATTGAACTGAACGCTACCTTCTTTGATATGAGACACTGACTTCTTTAACCACTCTGCACAATCATTCTCCAGGTAGTGCTTCCAGTGTTTAGCTTCTTTAGGATGCCACTTCAGTTGGATTAAAAGAGGCCCATCTTTAGCAGCAGTCCAGGTTCCAGTTGTCAGATTCAGACTGATGAAATCTTCTCCATCATAACCGTACTGATCGTATCCTCTAGTGGTGCCGTCATCATCACGCTCACAGCCGAACATCCTCTGAAGTGTGTGAGCCACTGACGTAAAACACACAAACAACAAATAGGAAATAAACACTCTCATTCAGTGCTATACTGATAGGCTAGTGTCCGTAAATATTTGAGCTGACAACAAACAAACAAAGTACAACCGAGCTGAGATGGTTTGTGTTTTATTCCAAGAAATTTGTGAACTAACTAAATATTAAAATACATTAAAAATATCCCTCTAAACAAATAGTAATAAACAACTATATATTACTGATTTATTACTATTTACTGATCGAGGGCAAAGAACAAACATTGAATACATTAAGAATTAATTAAACAACTACATAAGAAAAACGATGCATTAAGAAAAATGGGATTTAAAAAATGTGAGTCTGTCTAAATGTAAATAAAGATTTTTTTTTTCACATCAGAATCACTTTGGTTAATATCATTCTTCATTATTCACTTACACAAGTTCAAAACACAAAATGTCAAGTTTGGATGCATAATAAGGAGGACAGGGCACCGCTTTGGATCATATTACAGTGGAACCTCGGATTGTGAGTAACGTGGTTTATGAGTGTTCCATAAGACGAGCGAACAAGTACTGGATTACGAGTGCAGAGTATCATGCATCACATATGCGTTTCTTGTTTTGACGCCGAGCATCACGTGATCACAACTGAACCAATGGTTTTGCTCTCTCTTGCGCTGCGGAATTGTGAGTCATCGTCTCCCCGCTGGGTCTTAGTGCTCGTCTCTCACTGGTATAATCAACATCTGTGCACGCGTGTACTGTTCACTAGAACACTGTGACCACGTGTGTGCGTGTAAAGTATTTTTTATTTTGTGCTTGTATGTGTACAGCACGCGTGTACTGTTTATTATAACACACGTGGGGGCAGATGTATAAAGCAAAACAAAGTCTCATTAGAGAGATTAAAGATCCATTTTCTCTCTCTGTATGTCAGCGTGCAGGTTGAGTGCGCGTGCATCATTTGACACCATGCACTCACACACACACACACGATTTCTTTTTTTCCTATAAAAATAATGTTTCCGTGGTGTGTGTGTGTCATGTCTCCTAGGTTCAAATCAGACGCAGATGCAGAATCCATATTTCCAAGTATTTATTTTAGTCCTCTTTTTTGCAAAAAAAACACAACACAACACAAAAAAATAACACGAAAGGTCCCGGGGCGCTCACTGCGCTCTCGGGCGGAGCTCCCAGACCGGGTCTGCAGGTGGGATGACCTTGACCGTCCCTCACTATGTGAAAGGAAACACAAATGCAACCCGGGCAAGGTCCATGCGAATGTCGAGAGTGTCTGTCCTTCTTAAATCCCACACCTGCAGACACGCTCAGTCCTGGGAGTGAGACGGGCAGAGCAAAGAACATTAAATGCCAAAACACACGAACAGAACCAAGGTTAGGTGAAGACAAAACAACGTGCACAACTGTGAACCGACGAAGCCCTACGGGTTCGACTGGAATAAATAGTTAGACACACAAGGGAATCACAGGTGTTCGTGTTTAGTGCTTAAGTGCTAGTAGTACACACATAGACACACTAGGTGGGGACAAAGGATCAACTCAGTAATCCGGGGAACTAGATCTTATTCCCCTGATCTGTGGAGGTACAGATGTTACAGTGTGTGTGTGTGTTGTGAAACTTAAGAAATGGTGGGGGTTTTATTTTTACTTTAAATATTGTATAAATTATTTTTATGTATTATTTTTTGGGGGCTGTGGAATGAATAATTTTGGAACCATTATTTTTTTAATGGGAAAATACAATTTGGTTTCGCAATCCAAGGTTCTACTTTATATAATATATGGATAGAAAAAAATATTCAGTTATGATTTGTGTGGTGATTCATGCATCACTCTAAAATAAAAAAACTGTTTTAATAAAACATTTATAATAGAGATGAATCAGTTCTGGCCAGTGACCAGAATCGGCTGGTTTTCAATTTGATTGGGCGTGACCAGTGATCAGCCTGAGCGCCTAAGTTTTTGAATGGCACGACAGATTGTTATGACATTACATTATCAAAAATCATGCACGCTAAAAGCTAAGTGTATAAAAACTGATTTTATACAGTGTGTATATATATTCCAAAACACTCATAAACCAAATTGAATTTTCCCATAAGAAATAATGGAAACCCAAATTATTCGTTCCACAGCCCAAAAAAAATACATAAAAACAATTAATACAAAATATAAAGTAAAAATAAAACTAATTATAATGAATAATAACTAATATTCATTATCAAAAACTGTAAGGTAAAGGGCCTGTTGTTTAATATTTCCTTTATATACAGTACAGACCAAAAGTTTGGACACACCTTCTCATTCAAAGAGTTTGAATTTGTATTATGGCAAGAAAAAAGCAGCTAAGTGAAGAAAAACGAGCGGCCATCATTACTTTAAGAAATGAAGGTCAGTCAGTCTGAAAAATTGGGAAAACTTTGAAAGTGTCCCCAAGTGCAGTCACAAAAAGCATCAAGCGCTACAAAGAAACTGGCTGACATGCGGACCGCCCCAGGAAAGAAAGACCAAGAGTCACCTCTGCTGCGGAGGAGAAGTTCATCCGAGTCACCAGCCTCAGAAATCGGCGGTTAACAGCAGCTCAGATCAGAGAGCAGGTCAATGCCACACAGAGTTCTAGCAGCAGACACATCTCTATAACAACTGTTAAGAGGAGACTGTGTGAATCAGGACTTCATGCTAGAATATCTGCTAGGAAACCACTGCTAAGGACAGGCAACAAGCAGAAGAGACGCGTTCGGGCTAAAGAACACAAGAAAGAACACAATCAAGAAAACTTGCTGAATGAGAAGGGGTGTCCAAACTTTTGCTCTGTACTGTATAATAATTATAACCTCTTTTTAGAAATCCTTCACATAGCCAAAACACTTTGTCATTAATGATGAATCTAAATTAGGGTTTAGATTCTCTCTTATGTGCCTTAAATCTGGGCTCTTTACTGACATGATTTGTCCCAAACTTGTTTTCTTCCACATTTTGGTCAGTCTCTACAAGATCAACAAGCGTGATTGCATTGTGGCCCCTTTAAATACAAGAAAGGCATTCTATCTACGTCAGAGCGGCGAAGAGCACCGACAGGCGTCAACGACGGGGCGGCGAGAGCGAAATTTTACACCACGTTCGGTGTGAACGCACAGTCAGTCTGAAAAATTGTAAAGAAAACGCATGATTATTAATAAAATCTAAGTCAGGTTCATGATTTCATGTCATTATACATCAATCTGACTTTGTTTTACTCCTCTTCCGAACACACTATTTCAGTGTCTGTGTAAATGAGCCACAGCAGAGCCACACCCACCAGAGAACAGAAGAGCTAAGAACCTGGGTGGGGCTTAGCATTAAACAGTGGAAGGGCATCATATTATATGAGGCCACATTAAGAGGAAATATAATCAGCTTGTTTAAACTGCACCCAATACAAAAAAACTGTGTTGCACATTCAAGGTGGTACCTCTAATCTGCATGTTTTCTGGAAAAATTGATATGGGAAGAATAAAGCAAAAGCCTATTTTAAAATCAAATCTCAAAACCTTGCCAACTCTACAAAATTTAGAAAATTCTTTACAGATTTTCACCATCTCTATGATAAAGGAATGGCAACATACTACAGAAAATGCAAACGGTCATCTACAGACAGCTAGAAACTGGAAGTCATGATTTATTTCTGGTGTATTTCATAGTGTATGTATTGTATAAGATTTTTAATTAGAGCCATATAACAGTCAATGCCATTTAACAATTTAAAACTATATAAATATTTACCCTTACCTTCAGCGTGATTAAAATACTTCATGGCGGATGTAAATTTGGTGTTAAAGTTATCCTGATTGCCCTGCATCGCCTGTTCCTCATTCTTCCAATAATCTTCACTGTGAATCCTCTTTATCCAGTCCACTACAATCAGAATCTCCTCACTATTGTCATAGGACATGCACTGCTTTGAATTCAGCAAAACAACTGCAGTGAACTTAGTTTGGAGGCTGTTTGGCACATAGGTCCCTTGTCTGAATGCCGTGTAGAGATGCGTCACAATGGATGTGTCTGCAAAGCCAAGAAACAAGATTTAAAATCCAGCCATCCAGCAATTCCAGCAATAGGACAGTTAGCAGAAGAGGAAATTACACCACTGAGGATCACAACCTTGAAATTAACTGTTGTGTTTCCATTCATGTCGACATTGATTCACTTTTGATTGAAAAGTAATAGTGTAGTGAAATAATAGTGTCATATAGACAGAAACACATCAGACTTCTACTAGGCACTCCCAGTAGATCTTCTGAACACTGAAGCACCTGGTTGAGTTTGGATGGGTTCACTTATTTCTACCACCATTTGGAATGTTAAATGAGTGTGTTCAATAAAGACATAAAAGACACAAATTTTTCTGTGTTATTATTTAAGGCACATTATATTTGTCAGTACTCTTGACTTAGATGATCAGATCACATTTTATGACAAATGAATGCAGAAAACCATACAATTCCAAAAGATTCACAAGTTTTGCTTGCCACTATATATATGACCAGTGTGTATACACACACCCCTGCGCAAAGGATGTCCTGGTGCTCGATGAATAAATATGATAAATATATGAATAAGAAATGATCAATTGGATCAAATGTGCTTTTATTTTTATTTATGGTGTAACTCTGAAGGGGCATTCACCATAAACACGAGAGCCACTGTCCGAAACTAATACAAATACTGTGATTATTTTTATTCCAATACTTTCATTGATCCAAATGAGGAAAAAAATAATACATTATTATTTATAATAAAAAGTACATGCTATATACAGCTTTCACAAGCCTAAACAACTCATATACATATTATTATTATAGAAAATAATATACGAGAGGGCTTTTAACTCTATCGCTTAGCCTTGAGCTTTGCCCCGACATCTGCGTCTTAATTCTAAACTGGGTGAAAATATAGGCTGCATTAAATTCTGCAGTGAACTTCACAGGGTGCACACTACTCCCTGCTCCGTTTGCAGTGAATGTTGGTGAAGGGAACTTCCCTCGACAAAACTCCATCCTGCGAAGTCACCATGGATGACGTCACTTCCTCCGTGCGTTACTTTCATTTTCAATGGACATTAAATATTGAACATAAACTGATACCATTATAAAACATACTACTGAATCGTATATAACTTGTCAATACATTATTGTTTAATAAAAATAATCGATTGGAGATTTTTTTTTTTTTTTACAGATTACTAGCCTATACTAGGGATTTCTTGATTAAATTAAAATAAACTTTTTTGGGTCCTATTAATATGATGTCATCCTCGATAATAAATATATCAATCTTCTTTCGAGCTCCATGTTTTTCACGCTCCAGCGAGACGAAATGATTTTGGGAAAGTTTCATTTCCTTTTCCGGTGAAGTGAAGACCTGATGTTCACTCGTTCCCTACACCGTTCGCAGTTCCTTTTAAAGTGAACATTTTCACTTGGTTTGGAATCACACTTAACATCCTACGAATTGTACTTCGCAGAGCACTTCAGGCCAATCGGAACCCACCTCTCTTAACCTTGAGCTTAACCTTTAAATGAGCACTGGCTTTACTGGCTTTACAACCTCGACTTCTGAGGCTCAATTCCTCCAGAACACAGGGCACTGTGTTAGTCACGGCGGACCAACTCTCCCGGCTTGGGTACAATCCATCACACACACTACGGGCAATTTGGGAAAGCCAATTAGCCTAAACTGTGGGTAGAAACCGAACATGCAAACTCAAGACTGGCCGGGAATCGAACCCGGACCCTGAAGGTGCAAGACGACAGTGCTAACCACTACACCACCGTGCCGCCATTAGACGCAATATACGTAGGATAAATCACACACACACAAACACACACAAACAAAGAGCAGTAAACTTAAAGACCAAAACAGTAAAAACAAAACTTAAGAAATAACTAAAGAGACGGAGATACTGGGCGGTGGCCGCTCGTTTGGGTGTGTGTAATGAAAATACACCCTCAGTCTTACCTGCAGACGCATAGAGAAAACACGAGAAAACAGAGATTAACACTATGATCTCCATCGGTCCGGTTCGGCTAATATTTAGGTATTGATCCAGTGTCCAGACTTTAATGTACAGGAGCAGGGGGAAGATTAGACAAACTTTTTCAAAGAGTTCCTTTAAACTTTCTTCCTAGTGTTGCCAACGCCTCAGTATCGAAAGTAGCCACTGGCTGTCCTATGTAATGGAATTAGGTGACTGACAGCAGGATTTGCCTATCAGTATTCTTAGACTGACAGCTGGATTGGCCTATCCGCGATCAGTATCCTTAATATAAGGGCTGATTGGTTGTTGCTCCGGGTGCGTCACGTCTAACTTTCCCCTTCTGTGCCCGTGTTTTCGGTGGCTACAGGTAAGCGCGCTATGCTGCAACCGGCGGTAATTCTAAACTGGTTGTTATATTTTTAAGCATGTTTTGTAAATTTATAGGCTGTTCATCTGGATGTCAGTGTGTTTCTGGCGCTGTTTTGGTGGATCTAGTGACTGTTTGTCTCTCAGGTATGTGCATGGGCATTTGTATAAATTCCTATTGTGCTAGCATTGTTGTGTTGCTAACACTGTTGCATRCTGACTAGGTGTGCTTCCCTGTGCTCCRTTGTGCTATCGGTGAGCTGGTCGATAGGTCTGTGCCCGTACATTGTTTTAATTCGGTGTGATACCCTGACGGTAAGCGTTCTATATCTAATTATAATTCGTGAATGAAATGTATTATGATTAGTAACATTTCTCTGTTTGTTATAGGATTCTCCCTCTCGTTTCATCTCGTTTCATCTCGTTTCATCTCCGTTTATTCGGTTTGGAATCGTGTTTAGTGCTGTCCTCCGCTTTGCGCTATTAGCGGTCTGCTCCGGATCCTGCTGTCCTGTTGTGGATGCTGTCGTGCMGATGCCACCTTTGYTATTAAAAAGGGGACTGCTTGTCTGATTCCTATRGGGTTTGGTGGCTGTTTTATTTTGAGGACCTGTCTGGAGAATATCTCCTCGCATTAACCGAAGAATACCTGCTCCTTTTTCCCTTTTTTCTGACTGATTTATTATTTTTGTTTTCTTTTGATCATACCTCTGGTATGAGTAACGTTGGTTTTGTTTGATTTTCTCCTTCTGGTTATCTCATTTATATATTTATATCCAATTATCCTATTTTTCTTTTTATTAATGTCATTTGCTTTGTATATTTATTTGATTTCATGTACAAGTTTGGAAGTTTCATGTGGTAGTGATTGACACCTATTCCCGTCTGGGGTTGTCTACCATTAGTTTTTATTGTTTATATTGTATGCGGAGTTAATTGTTTATTTCTTTTTGGTTTATTGCAGGAGTTTGGGGCCCCACGGGTGACTGGATCTTCCCCCTTGCGGTGGTGGTTCTTCTTTATTGTGTGGTATGCACCATTTCGAGTGTGTGGTAGTGTGATCTGAGTGCACTTTGTGTGTGGATGAGTGTTTTTCCCAAAACCAGAATCCATTAGTTTCCTGCCATTGGACGCCTCAGCCCTGCTGGTATTTATATTTGTTTTTTTATATTGTAAGTTGATTTTTCTTTTAGTGTCCATATTTCTTCTTTTGTAAGTATATTGTTTTCATTGAAAGTCTGGGTCTTCTGTGGTGCTTTTGACTCCGTATGGTCTATTTTAAAGGTTTTTATCGTAGCTGAAATAAAACGTTTGTATTTTTATATTTCATCCATGTCTCTTGCTTTCTTATTTGAGAGAATCGAACCTGTGTGCTTAATTGTTCCCTTTTTGGGATTGAGTATTGTTCCCTAGAGTTAATTCCTAGGGTGGCGTAATCGGATTACTTCATTGGTTTACTGATTTACAATTGTACTGCTCCCGCCACACCTAGAAGTCGCTGAATGACGTCATCGCGTTATTTACGTAATGTCAGGGGAAAAAAGTATAGGTAAAACGCCTTAAATACGTTTAGAACTATAGAACTTTTTCTGTCAAATATTCTGCTTTTATTTATATATATATATATATATATAAACACACACACGTACAACATTTTATTAATTAAAGCACTCAAAAAAGAGCAATGATATGCAAATGCTATAACAAGTCTCAGTTAGCTTAACAGTGCATGTAGCAAAGTTTTTATTATAAATAATAAAATGTTTGAGTCAAATGCAGTGAGTTGCTGCGGCAAGTTGATAAAGCTAAGAATGGTATGGTACGGACACATCAAAGTCTCCAAAAGTCTAGATTTTTCACTAGATTTGTTGCTAGTCGCTTTTTTAAAAATGTGTCGCTAGAGGGGTCTGAATACTTGGTAAATATAGTGACAAGGTCACTAAATTGGCAACATTGCCTTTTTCGCCAGCGGATCATCCCCCCCCCCCAACACAGCTGACGTCAGCAGCTCTTTCACGAGATGTTAGATTATTGTGATTATTTTTTGCAAAGGGCTGTCCTAGTATAACAAGTCTTAGTTATGTGCCAGCCATCACGCACACTAATGGAAAAAACATTACCTTCTGGGCACATTTTATTTTTGAATTGTATACATAATGTACATACTATTGCAGTTGAAAACTATTGCAAAAACACAAACTGTAAACAAATGCATACATATTTAGTTATAATATCAATTCAGAGAGCTCAGATTAGAAGCAATGTGTCAAGTAACACATTCTATATGCCATTCTGAGTTTAATAGTCACTAAGGCTGTCACGTGACTAATAATGATTATAATAATAGGAATATAATATCTGATCATAAATACACACAATTATGTTGTAATATAATAATTGATAATTATGTAAAGGGCATTTTATCACAACACTTTTCATATATTATCATATATTGTATATTATTTTCTCATTGTATAGTATCTGTGTACATACTATAATTTTGGCTTGTAAGAGTTTTGTGAAAGCAAAAAAAGTATATATTCAATTTCAAATTTTATTTATCCCATACACAGTCATACAGAATACGATATGCAGTGAAATGCTTATATGACCGCCCATGACCTTAGATTGTATAAAACAATTTACAAGAAATAAATAGTGAATAAAATAAGAGTAAGTGTAAGTAAAAAAAATAGAACAAAAGTGTTTTAAAAATATATATAATGAGAAATATAAAAATGTAAAAACTTATTTGTACATAGGCAAAGATAGCGATAAATCTGAATGGCAGTAAAAATGGAAATAAATGGAATAAATGGAAATGTCTATAAATATACACATAGCATGCATATATGATTATAAATAAAATAGTAAGTATTGTTTACTATTCAGTTCATTAATTCTGGACCTAAATCCAATTGAGATGACTTTAAATGCTCAAAACCCAGTGTGGCTGAATTACAACAATTCTGCAAAGAAAAGTGGGCCAAAATTCCTCTACAGCAATGTGAAACTTATTGTCAGTTATCACAAATGCTTGACTGCAGTTTTAGCTACCAAAGGTGGCACTAACAGTTATTAGATTTAGGGGCAATTACTTTTTCACATAAGTGACAACTACACACACAAAAAAATAAAATAAATCAGGAACAGCGAAAATACTTTTTTATGGCACTTTAGTCAAGTCTAGTCCAATTTATTTATAGGACTTTTAAAAAAGCAAAAGGGGACAAAACAGGAAATGGACAAATAAAGTTGATCAAAGTACTGTATAAAGATGACACATAAAACAACCAGGATTAAACAACATAAATGAAAGCCGCTAAACTTAACTATGTGAAAAGTAATTCATATCAGTTAGTGACAGGTAATAAAAACAGTAATCAAACAAAATCTCTTTCTCTCTCTCAATCTCTCTCTCTCTCTGCCTTGGCACGTGAGTGTGTGTTTCTTACTGTTTGCAAAAACAGTTCTGAGAGCCGTTCGTAAACAATAGCAGTATCCCCAATTGAATGTGCCCAGAGTAACCTCTGATCAAATCTGAGATTTCTATGTAGTGACCTTTTTATCTCTAATCAGAAATCTTGCCATATTGTGAGTTCCGCAAGACAAGCTTTTTAAGCCCCTGTTGGGCCCTTGAGCAAGGCCCTTAATCCCAACTGCTCAGATGTATAATGAGATAAAAATGTAAGTCGCTCTGGATAAGGGCGTCTGCCAAATGCCTAGATGTAGATACATAACGTGATCACAACTGAGCCAATGGTTTTTCTCGCTCTTGTGCTGCGGAATTGTGGGAGGAAGGGTAACTGTGTAAGACAAGAAGAGGGGGAGGGGTTCCTTACTTTAGCTTCACACACACACACAAAAAGCACCTGCCCACACAAACGGAAACACTTATCTGTTGGGATTTATTTTGCAGGTTAATTTGTTTTATTTTTACTTTATATTTTATATTAATTATTTTTATGCATTTATTTTTTGGGCTGTGTATGAATAATTTGAGTTTCCATTATGTCTTCTGGGAAAATATGATTTGTTTTTACGATTGTTTTGAAATATGAGCCCACTTCTGGAACGAATTATGCTCCTAATCCAAGGTTGTACTTTATTTATTGAGATGTGTATATAATTCGAATACTTGAATTACACAGGCAGTTTCTTTAAGCTCAGCTTCCCATTAATTCATTATTTAAGCAGCAATTATCAAATGTTTATGTAAAAAACTGGAAATGTGTGTTTTTTATTCATTAATTTGTTAAATTAAATAATATAGAAAATTACATTTAGCAGACGTATTTGGCAGATTTGCCAGAATTTCCATCAATGGATAGATACTTACACTGGGTTACTAAGTTACTAACTATAAGTACCATCAGTCAAGCACTGTTGGGAAGGATTAGTTTTATTTTAGATATTTGCGTGTTTGTTTATTTGTCTGTTTCACCCAAATGTGTGAGAAACAATTAAATGATCAAATATCTCACTATCACGTATTACTTTTCTTTCATTTAAAACATACAATACTGTAAGGTGAGTGAAATCTCCTATGGACTATGGATCGATTTCAAATATAATGTGCTTTACTAGAAGCAACAGGTATGCACAAGAGGCATTTAATATTGTGAATGTACCTGGATGGCATGGAGTGTGTCCCTGGGAATTATTGGTGGTGCGGGCAGGTTGGTTTTGCATTTTAACCATTGCAGCCTTTTTTGGACAGTATACGCTGTGCTTGTCCTGTCCTGTCTGACTGCGTGGGTTCTCTGAATGATAATTAAGAAATCTCTCAGATGGGCGGAACTTTATTACCTACTGCTAATTACTGAAACATTAAAGATTGTGACTAGCGCCAGTTGGACGCACAGTGTGCATATATCTGCATGGATCAACAATAATCCATATCAGATTTACACTAATGTGTTATTTTTTTTATTTTAATTAATGAAATAAACATAAACTGTAATGTCATGTTTGATTATTTCTATTCCATTTCACCGTGATCTTTATATAGCTAGATAACAATGTATTCGCTTTTTTAAGAGTGACATGTGAGACGCCACTAATACAGTTGACCTGATTCTGTATGCTCTTATTTATGAAAAGGGACAAACCAATAAAAGAGAGCACACAAACAGATATACAGTCAGACCCAAAACTAGGTTTCCTCTGTACAACACCACACTGGATTTAAAATAAAAAAATCAAAATGCAATTGTAAATGTTTAAAGAAACAACAAACAACCCACTAAACATTTTTTGCATTAACAAAGGAAGGTTAATGCTATATGAAACATTGCAAATGAATTTAGTTAAAATTATTTCATGCATTTTTTTATTTACATGTTCTATTATTTTTATATGATTTAATTTAAACATTGGCAATCTTGAATTTCTTTTTAGAGCGTGAAAAGAAATATAAATTGAAAGCAAAATTATGTCCGTCTCCCTTTTCTGCTGATCTAAACATGATAGATATATATTTGTTAAACATTATACAACAGTTATTTCTGATTAGACGAGACGCATTCCAGGACTGGTGATAATGGACAGTAACAGCAGTGGGATGGTTAATATATGTACCAGTCCATGTCCCAGGTGTTCTACAGTCGTTAATTAAGCTGCGCTAAAAGTCTTCTGCGCTACTGAGGAGAGAGCAGCTGCCTGCCAACAACACATTCAAAACAAGTCACAAAAGCACTTTCAGCAAGAAAACACATATCTGATAACATTGTCATTTTAAACAACATGCTGTCTTCTTAGTAAGCACTTTGAAGGGATTTGAATCATGTCTGAACCATCCATGTTCTTTTATTTATGTCTACAAAGCTAACTATTTTCTCACACATGGTGGAATCCCTCTCTAATCCCTGATCAAAAGCAGTAATTGGTGTGTGGATCAAGGAATGTACACCCTACATAGGACACTAGAATGCACCGCTGTCTTTAATTCTTCATTAAAAAGTGAATCTTTTTCCTCAAAGTGCTGCTTTCAGGGGACCAAACAACTGAGGATGTTTCTGTTCCATGCTCTGTTGTTCACTCTCAGGATCATAGTGATGAATCTATGTTTCATCACCAACAATGATTGTCTTTAAGAAACTTTCACCTTACTTTGTAGTTACAAATGAACTGATGTAACACGTTCACACGGTTCACACAGTGACTGGGGAGACAGTAGACTTAAACAGAAAGGCAGTGCGGAGTGCAGATCATTTTTGGCCTCACCCTTATAAATGTGAGGATACATTCTGTCACCGCTCATACATCAAAATCTTATTTTAATTAAGTGAAATTTGTCTGCTCGTTATACTGGAAATCACTATAGAGTGCCTTGTGAAAGTATTCGGGCCCCTTGAACTTTGTGACCTTTTGCCACATTTCAGGCTTCAAACATAAACATATAAAACTGTAAATTAAAATATAACTGTAAAAAACAATCAACTCAATTTTTGTGAACAATCAACAACAAGTGGGACACAATCATGAAGTGGAACAAAATTTATTGGACATTTCAAACTTTTTTAACAAATAAAAAACGGAAAAATTGGGCGTGCAAAATTATTCAGCCTCTTTACTTTCAGTGCAGCAAACTCTCTCCAGAAGTTCAGTGAGGATCTCTGAATGATCCAATGTTGACCCAAATGACTAATGATGATGAACAGAATCCACCTGTGTGTAATCAATTCTCCGTATAAGTGCATCTGCACTGTGATAGTCTCAGAGGTCCATTTAAAGCGCAGAGAGCACCATGAAGAACAAGGAACACACCAGGCAGGTCCGAGATACTGTTGTGGAGAAGTTTAAAGCCGGATTTGGATATAAAGATTTCCCAAGCTCTAAACATCCCAAGGAGCACTGTGCAAGCAATAATATTGAAATGGAAGGAGTATCAGACCACTGCAAATCTACCAAGACCTGGCCGTCCTTCTAAACTTTCAGCTCATACAAGGAGAAGACTGATCAGAGATGCAGCCAAGAGGCCCATGATCACTCTGGATGAACTGCAGAGATCTACAGCTGAGGTGGGAGACTCTGTCCATAGGACAACATTCAGTCGTATACTGCACAAATCTGGCCTTCATGGAAGAGTGGCAAGAAGAAAGCCAGTTCTTAAAGATATCCATAAAAAGTGTCGTTTACAGTTTGCCACAAGCCACCTGGGAGACACACCAAACATGTGGAAGAAGGTGCTCTGGTCAGATGAGACCAAAATCGAACTTTTTGGCAATAATGCAAAGCATTATGTTTGGCGTAAAAGCAATACAGCTCATCACCCTGAACACACCATCCCCACTGTCAAGATGGTTAAAATTGATGGGAAGATGGATGGGGCCAAATACAAGACCATTCTGGAAGAAAACCTGATGGAGTCTGCAGAAGAACTGAGACTGGGACAGAGATTTGTCTTCCAACAAGACAATGATCCAAAACATAAAGCAAAATCTTCAATGGAATGGTTCACAAATAAACATATCCAGGTGTTAGAATAGCCAAGTCAAAGTCCAGACCTGAATCCAATCGAAAATCTGTGGAAAGATCTGAAAACTGCTGTTCACAAATGCTCTCCATCCAACCTCACTGAGTTCGAGCTGTTTTGCAAGGAGGAATGGGCAAAAATTTCAGTCTCTCAGTGTGCAAAACTGATCGAGACATACCGCAAGCGACTTACTGTATAGCTGTAATCGCAGCAAAAGGTGGCACTACAAAGTATTAACTTAAGGGGGCTGAATAATTTTGCACGACCAATTTTTCCGTTTTTTAGTTGTTAAAAAAGTTATCCAATAAATATATCCAATAAATATCCAATAAATTTCGTTCCACTTCATGATTGTGTCCCGCTTGTTGTCGATTGTTCACAAAAAAATTAGTTTTATATCTTTATGGTTGAAGTCTGAAATGTGGCAAAAGGTCTCAAAGTTCAAGGGGGCCAGATACTTTCACAAGGCACTGTATATACTTACTTTGCCGTATTTGTGGCTTCAGGATTGGCAGCTAAAACACAACAACAAAAAATATTTATATTGGCTTTATGGTTTAAATTCATTTTGTCATTGTTTTAAGCAAGAGCAAATTATTATTATTATTATTATTATTATTATTATTATTATTATTATTACTGGAGTAATAATTTACCTTAATGAGATTTTCTGTGTTTTACTATGATGAAAATCAGGACCCAGGAAAGAATTACAGCTGCTAAACCAATTGTCAGATTCAGTATGAAGAACAAAGAGTCTGCACCTTAAACAGCAAAAGATCACAGTGTCAGTTAAACAGATTTATCTTGAATACATGGTCTCAGAGGCCTAGAACCTATCCCAGGAGGAGGGGTACATCCTGGACAGGGTGACAATCATTAGGACACACATATAAAAAGCTAATTTGGGAATGCCAATTAACTTTCTTTTGGACTGTGGGAGGAAACTCGAGTGCCCGGAGGAAACCCACCAAGCACAGGGAGAACATGCACACAGAGGTGGGAATCGAACCTCGACCCTGGTGTTGTGAGGCCACAGTGCTAAACACTACGCCACTGTGGTACCACAGACTGAATTTTAATAGTAAATTTAAGCTACATGTATACGCACAGTGATGTTGCTGCACTAAAGAATTAATTAATGATAAACACGCTGTGTTTGAATTCTTGTCAGGTGTTTCTTTGAAATGTATGAAAATGTAAAAATTTTTTAAACAAAACACATACTAGATGCAATTTATATCGTATACATTTACCTTTCACCCTCAAGTAGCTTGAATTGCTGAATGAGATTTGGTTGAGCTGCAAGAATCCGCAGTAGTAGAGTCCTGTATCAGAGACATTTACTGCAGTGATGGTGAGAGACGCGTTCTTCCCTTGAACAGACATCACCATGCGTTTAGTGCCACTGTAGAAGTAACACTCATTTGCCGGGCCTGACGTCTTAAAATGCCTGTGTAGTGGGTTGAAAATGATGATTATCTAAAGTGGGCAAATATCAAATATATATATATTCATATATATATAAACATAAAAGATTTGATCACTCATACAAACGTTAAAAAAATTTCAATAGAAACAATGGTACACTATCTTTAAATTCATTACTGACTCTGATGTATTTTTGGGCGAATGCTGCAAGTGTTCTTATTTGTTCCTCCTGTAGAGGGCGTTTA
>QMIH01002579.1:25455-52551 GCA_003987875.1 Clarias batrachus | reverse complement strand
TACCCCTGAACACCACTGAGCTACCCCTGAACACCACTAATCTACCCCTGAACACCATTGATTTACCCCTGAACACCACTGAACTACCCCTGAACACCACTAAGCTGTTTGTGCGAGGAAGAGCCATAATTTGACATTCTACAATACGTCAAGTGATGTATAATGTAACCCAGGGTTGCTTGATTGACAACTTCCCAGGAATGAACGAGTGCACATAACTACAAATCAGTCAGTGCACCTGATTGTTGTGTGTTCTAGTTTCTTTATATGCAAACATGGACTCTCAAATTGAACCAAATATGGAGCATACGTCAATGACTAGGAAACTGTCGACCAATTTATTACTATTAATCGCTTTTTTGTTACTTTGAAGCCCCTCGATCTTTTCGACCTGCACACACCCAGACATAGAAAGAAAGTGGATGATCTCGACTAATGGATAACATGCTGTTGATTTCGCGCCGGATAATTCATGCTTGCCTTGTTTCTTTAATTTCGATACTGCTTTTGAGTTTGCAGAACCGTCTATATTATTGCTTCAAAGTGTCTCCACTTAAGCAATGCTACAGATGTCCACAGTGGGTGTTTATTTCCTACTGTGCACTACAGCGCAGTTCCTCTCATTCAGATTCAGCTGCTGTTCTGCAGGACGGCTATTCTCACAGCGGTGTAATGAAATACAATTTGAAGTTCATTAACGGAAACCTTTAATGGAAAGTAAACATTTTTGAGCTTTGTAGAGGGTTATGTCTGTGCTTGAAATCCTAATATAAGGAAAAAGAAAGAAGATTTAGGACAGATTCGAGTTTTTATTCAATTTGTTTAAGCACTTGTTTAATTAATGTTGTATTTTGCATCATGGCTTTAATGCTGCATGAGATATGAAGGTACAGTTTAGTGCGAGGGAAAGAAAACAAAGGAGAATTCAAACAGTTTACTGTTAATTACAGAATAATTTTGTTTTGTTTTTTTCTGGATGAAAGTTAACGTAAGCAAATTTTCTTTTTTTGTGCATTATTTTTTTCAATCAACCCCCAAAGTGCCAGCTTTGTATTTAACTGCTGTATTTTAAAGCATATTATTCGTTACCTGCTATGAATTATTCAGTAACTGGTCCGGAAGGAGTTTAGGTAGGACGGTAAGGAATGTGTGTCTCAGAGACGGCTCCTCAAAAACAACCTCACGGTGATATTATTTATGCTTTTGCAAAAACAGAATCTTTTTTTCGCCCTTTCTGTGCCACACATTATGCCGGCTTGTTTCTTTGTGTCAGTGTGAAGCACTGTTTAACACACACATGAATCGTCAGCCAGGCTGTCTAACCAGCAATCAGAACTGAATATGTTGACATTTAATTAGAGCAAGTGCAATCGTAGCACCGTGCCATATGAGGTACCGCAGAGGGGTTTCACTGGTCCCAACGTCTACGCTACGGTAATTATGTGTAGTTTAACAGCAGGGTGACACACTTCTCAAAATCTCTTTAATAAGCTGTTTCCAAAATATCTTGGTTGGATTTCAGAGGGGGGGATCGGATAACCCGCAAACTTCGGTTAATTAGTCGTTCCTGGCACGTCGATACTAATATCGAAAAACTGGCAAAAGACACGTGTGAAAACTGCAAACTGGAACCCTCTGTAGGGGTTAAAATATAAAATAGAAACTCAGGTAAAACCGATTCCTGGCACTGGTTCTACGAGTCAGGGACAGATTCTGGGACAGATAAAGCAGATATTTGTGTTTGAGATCAAAAGATGAATCTGAAACCATAGATGTGTTAAACAGTTTGGATCGTGCCAGTTTTTCCGAGTAGTAGTCACCATTTTTTCAAGCAATCAAAGCCACTGGAACCCGTCTCTGACAGGTGCTTGTTGTTGCCAAGGTGTCCCCCTGTTAGACTGATTTCTTAAACAATCATTAACTCCCAATGTTTAGTCTGGGTTTGAGCCAAACGCATAAATCACACCGAAAGTTGTGCTAAGGCAGCCTGAAAAATGTATTTTTCAGTTTAAAGTCATGCCTGGCTACGAGAACATTTTCTAAGGTCTATCATTTGGACATTAACTCTAATCCGTGAACTATGGGATTGTCTGAGTCCGTATTGTCTAGTCTTCAGGGTCCCGTTATGGACATTACACCATTGAGATAGGTGTCATATGGTCAAAGTGAGCTGAGTGGAATTAGCGCACGTGCAAAAAGATTGAATCGTCCATTTCAGCTTGCGGATCCACAGACACTATGTAATCAGATCTGTAAACAATCATCACTCGAGCACAGTCTCCAGCTTTTCACTACATCCCTTTTTCCCCCCCTTAACGTCATACTGCATTCCGGCAGAAAGGAGCCAAGCTGTGTGCATTTGCATGCATTAATATGCAAACAACACAATGTGGTGGAATTGCAATTAGGTAGTTATCCACAGAGCTGTGCAGGATGGAGACAGACTGCTTTGAAAGCAGGAAATTCCTATGGGAGCATCCGAGCTGACGCCAGATTCGTAAGCCTGCTATCTCTTCTGGTAGATGCCAGACAGGCAGACAAAACAACAACAACAAAAAATCCGTCTCACCTCATTGGCTTGATGGGTGATTTGGTTTTGTTGTCTACAGCTTGTTCGTATTTTTTTTTTTTTTTTTTTAAGACATAGGATTTATGAGGCACTGCAAAAGATGACCATAGGGAAGAATCAAACCGAAGCACTGGCCAAACATTTCATAAGATGTTTGGCTGACATATAACACTGCATGTAATAGCGAAGCCAGCTCCAAGAACTAGTCACGTGCGTACAAATGTCAACATCTGTGCACTCGCACTCTTACACACAGATGTTTTGTTAACCTTCTCAGACAAGGGTGAGAGTGCTGTCCAGCCGCTATACAGTAAGTCAGAGAGAGAGGGAGAGTGCATGATGAAGGGGAGAAAAGGATAACAGAAGGTAGGGAGTGTGTCAGGATTGAGGAATGGGTTAAGGCAGCAGCAACGAGGCTATAAAAGTAATGACTGTGTCAGGAGAGAAGGTTAGGAATGCCAAGCATCCTGGCCAGCGGATTGTCAATCTCAGCATGGGAGTGAAAGACATACAGTTTGACACTTTATGTTCCTGGCCATGTGTCAGTAATTACTTGTTGTTCGGGCTGCTTTTGTGGTTTTCTGTTGAAATCTGGACACAAGGCCGTCTCATAATGCGCCGGATGTGGCCACCGGGGTGTTCTGTCGGCAGAGTTAAATAGTTTGACTGACAGCATTTTACCCATTACATCCAGCATTATGTCCATCATGTCATTCTGTACAGGGGCAGATCTGAATGTTAAATAGTCTTTGCCAGTGTGATCAGAAAGGCTAGTTTGGTGTGAAAATGACTTGAATGAAGCTCGAGCTATGATGATGCACTTGAATGACCAATAAAACTATCAAGTCACATTGTGATATGCACAGTAAAGAAACATGCTCCCTCTGGACAATGAGATTCTTTCTTTGCTGTCCCCCAATGAATGCCACTAAAATGATAATAAACATGAAATATAGGTATAAAAGGAATAGGTATCAAAAAAAATATTAAAACATAGAATTAAAAGCAGAATATACAGTACTGTACAAAAATATTAGGCGCCATACAGTATTATCTGTAGTACAATTTTTGTTATATACGTTTATGATGTCTGCATTATTATGTACAAGACCATTCCCTACAAAGATACACTAATAGTAAGGAGCGAGTGTGACGAAGTTACCAAAAGAACTCGTATTCTCCAGCACGCTCAGTAAAACCTAACAGCTGTTTTATTTACAGCACTGTGCAAAAGTCTTGGGAACATCCAAACAAAAGCCATATGCAATGATGCTTTTGAAAACATTTCTACATGAAAAGAAACTTCTATAAAAAGCACTAAATAATAAACAATAAACGGTCAATATTTGGTGTGAAAACTCTTTGCTTGAACATAAGCGGTCGTGTTCGATACAGATGTGTGCAGTATTCTAAGTAAAAACAGCTGTTAGGTTTTACTGAGCATGCTGGAGAATACGAGTTCTTTTGGTAACTTCATCACACTCGCTCCGTTCTATTTTCATGCAAAACCCAGGAGTCGACATTATTGATTTTTTTTTTTCCCAATTGAAAACTGGTCTGTCATGTAATATGTTGCTTACTTTACAGGCATGCAAAGATTCTTCTGTAATGTTATTTATTCATTAATTTTAGTGTATCTTTGTAGGGAATGGTTTTGTACATAATAATGCAGACGTAATAAACTAATGCAGACGTAAAAATACTGTGTGTGTGTGTGTGTGTGTGTATATATATATATATATATATATATATTAAAATGTTTTAAAGTTCGTAAAATACACTAATCAGACATAACATCACAACCACCTGCAGAGTAGATTTGCTTTTTTTATCCTAGTTTTATACTATCACTATATTTGGCCGTTGTTGTCATGATTTCCTGGGAAGGATTGGACGCAGATGCAGGTTTTTAGTTCAACTCGTTTATTTCTTTATTACTGAATTCTTTTTCCCAGCTTTCCGGATGAATTAAACAAATAAACAACAGAAAAGAAAACAAAACAAGTATTCCGACTGGGTTCCAGGCTGGAGCTGCGGACGCGCGAAATGGCTGTAACTCAGCCCTTGACGAGGATCAGCCGCTCTGGCTGACGAAAGTCCACAAACAGAAAGGTCGAGTGCAGCTCACTTGAACTTGACACTCGCTCACCAAACGTCTCCTCCCGGAGACTGGTTCGTCGCAGCTCTCCCGCCTGGTTTACTCCTGTATGAGGAAGAGTGGTAATCGTAGTCACTCTTCGCGACACACACTACACGAAAAACACACAGAGAACAGACAGGGAACTACGGGGTCGGCTGGTTTAAATAGAGACACATAAGGGGGATACAGGTGAACTTGATCAAGTGCAAAGTGAAACATAAATGCACGCAGACACACTAGGGGGAGATAAAGAGGCGGCTCAGTAATCCGGTGAGCCAGATCTTATTCCCCGGGGCCGAGGCGGCCCAGATGTTACAGTTGTCAAAGTTGCTATGCTTACACTTGCCCATTTTTTTTATTCTAACATGTCAGCTTTAGGGAAGAAATGTTCACATTCAATTCAATTCAATTTTCCTCGTATAGTACTTTTAACAATTGTCAATGTCGCAAAGCAGCTTTACACAATCAAAAGAATTATGGACGTTTGTATGAAATGTGAATGTGAATGAATCAAAATGATCAGATTGTTCCTGATGAGGAAGCCACATGTTGCATAATACTATATATCCAATCCTCTTCCATGTGTGATTGTTACAAGAGATTCAGTGTTATTCACTTTACCACTCAGTGGTCATAATGTTATGGATAATCAGCGGAGGTTGATTTGCTTAGCTTTACTTCAAACAGGGGAAAAAAAGACCTGGATGATTTAAAGCTTGAATATGATTCCGTTTCATTTTTTACTGTGTAGAGTTGAAGAAACGTTTGAGACCTGCCGTTTGCATTAGCAGAACTGGATAGTAGAAGTTCTGTTTCCATCATACCCCCATGTTCACGTATTACTAGGATGGTGTAATATTAATCACCGCTCCAGGTTTGATTGTGGGATTTCTCTGTATGTTCATGTAGGTTTGCTTAGCATTCCCCTTGCAAATTTATCTCCTATTTACGGACTATCCCTTCTTCTGTATGTCTCAATGTGTTCCCTGCTCTAACAAACCTTTTTATCTAAGTAAAGTTTTCATGTTCTCATAGTGCATGGTGGGTTTCCTCCGGGTGTATGCCCCGAGTCCGCTGGGATTGGGTTCAGGCTTCAAGGGATATATATATATGATAAGCAGTATAGAGAATAAGTGAGAGACTGTTTGTGTTTAAAATGAACCATTTTTTAACATCATTTACCATAATAATAATAATAATAATAATAATAATCCCTCTTATGAACACTGGTATTGATTATAATGTGATGGTTATATACACTGAAAATGCTTAAAATGTAATGTAATGATGTTTGTTTTCATGTCAGGTGCTCTAGCGGCTTTGATCGCCATCGGCAGGACTGGGTAGACAACAGCTGTCCAGATGAGGTGTGTTTCTTTGTGTGTATCCGTGTGTTTTGATTGATTGATCAACTCATGAGGAATGCCATTGGTAGATTGAGAGCAGAAAGAGAAACCCTGCCTCCAGGTTTCTTTCCGTCTCTCTCTCTCTCTCTCTGTCTCTGTCTCCCTCCCTTACATTAATAATCATATATCATTTCTTTATCAATTTACTCTTCTGCATACCCCTTGTGTTGATCTGCGTTTGTGTTCAATATTCACCCTCCCAGACAAAGGACAACACGTGCGACATCAACACCACTCAGTTTGAGACGTCTACCACTGCAACAGTCACCAAGACATCAACGAGGAACAGATCCGTCACAGAGGCCGATTCCACCCAGTCGACATCGCGTCCACCCACCAGTATGCCCACGGAAGGTAAGAGACTCTGAACTAAGGAGGGGGAAGTCATAAAATTGACATACAAGGCTGGATTTCATTCCGTTTCACACATTCAGACATTCTGTCTTTTAATCTTTTACCATTTTCCTTTTGACTTCGGAGCGTTAAAGCTTTTAACATTTGGCTTTTAACATTTCCGTGCAATTTGGGTGCAATCTGTGTGAATTGTAATAATTGAACAAATGTTTGTAGCATACTGTTTCTCTCTTTCGCCCCCATGAAGCTTGTTCTACCCACTAGACTGTTTCTAAATTACACAGTTTTGACACCACTTACAGACTCAAGGGTAGAGATTTGCATCAGAAGTGGGCGGAGCAATCAGACAGACGTGTAATTTACAGCATTTCCGATTAGCATTGGAAAGTTTTGGACATTTCCTTCCGTCATTCATTCATCATCCATAAGAGCTGGGTACTGGACAGGGATGCTGAGGTTTAAATTAATTAGGTGTTTAACATTTATTTTGGTATATAGAACAAAATAAATCCATTATAAAACAATTTAGGTGCAAAAGTAATGCAGTAAAGAAGCTACAGGAGCAGACAGGGTTGGTCCAAATTGGAGCAGCAGCTACTGGGCGGAAATTATTCATTAAAAATTCTCTTGTCGAACAGGATCCATTTTCTTAGAGACATAAATATAAATCATTTATAATCAGTAGTTCCCAAGTTATCAAAACGTTTCATCAGAGGGTTTGATGATTTGTGTGACTAATGATCCGGCGTCTCTTCTCGTTCTTTTGTACAGAGTACAGGGAAATTCTAGCTTGTTAGATAAGCCGTGGGTCAGAGCTGAGGGTCGGGTATGATACAGCACTCATAAATCAGTTATAGGGGTTAAGGCTTTGTTTAAGGATTCCACAGCAATGCACTGCTGAGGGACCTGAACAGGTGTGTGTGTGTGTGTGTGTGGGTTCTGTAGTTAAGGCTTTGAGCCAGTGATCAGAAGGTCATGAGTTCCACTATCACTGAGCTGCTACTTGACCTTTAAATGAAAATTAGAAAAGGGCTCTCAAAAGTGTATGAATATCATACAGCTCTATGAGGTCTGTGTGAAGCCGAAATGAGACGATGGTGACGATGCACATATTCAAACAGCTCTCTCGGAGCTACTGTATAAAATAATTCTCACGTTCTACAGAGAAATCAGAGAGCTCTCGATATGGACTCCCAATCCATCATGCTCATTCCCACACCTCCTGCTGGGCAAATCAAAAAAGAGCAAATAAAGAGCTCTCCACATGCACTCACTGAATTCTCATCTAGCCTTGACGTATGGAATTATGTGTTGTTGTTTTTTCTGACGATCGTCATCTATACAATTCATTTTTTTCATGATTAATTTTATATTATATTTCTAGGCTGAATGAACAAAAACAGAAAATGATTGATTGTGGCCTGCGGTACCCATATTTTAGTTTCTGTGAATAACTTCAAGTATTCCTTTAGACATTATTCACTGCTGCATCATGTACTACTTAATAAAACTTAATTGTGATTGTTTATTGAAGACGGATTTGTTATATATTAGGTCTGTAAATTCTACATTGTGCAATAAAAACAAAAGTGATTTATTAGTTACAAAGTTACTACTTATTGTGCACCATTTCCAAATGAAACCCTTTCTTATCATTTTGAAATCTGCAAGTTTTCTGTATGAAAAATTCTTACCAGGTACCATCTTAAGCTTCACACGACATAGGTCTCGAATGCAAACGCTGCAAAATTGGCCTGGGGTACAGTAGCTCAATAATTAAGATGTTGGACTGTTAATAAGAAGGTTGCTGGTTCAAGTCCCAGCCCTGTCAAGCTGCCACTATTGGGCCCTTGAGCTGGTTCTCAAGTAAAATCGGGCATTGAGCTTGCAATCCCACCAGCCAGTGAACAAATGGATATGTCCTTAGAGAGGAGAGTATTTTTCGCCTGATGTGGACGGACCCTTACATACCCTTAAACATTTTTCCAAAGCATAAAAAAGGAGCCATTAATGAGACTTGGTGGAATTTAGCTCCCTTACGTCTCAACAGTAACTCCTGTTGCTAACTGTCCTGCCTCGCTTATTTCTCATGAGAAACATATCAGACAATGCAATGTCCTCTTGGTTATATCCTATCTCAATTGTAGAGTGCTTTGAATAAAGGTGACTGATTAGCAGTGAGCCACGACGTCCCATTAACAACTAATCTTTGAATGACAGAGTGGTATTTAGTGCTCAGGCACATCCAGTAATCTTTATAGAAGTTTGTGCGTGAGGAAGCATACAGTACGCTGTGATGCCTTTCTCAAGCTTACTAGAAGGAGCTTTGCAGTTGTCCTTACGGATAGGTTTTTCAGGTGTTGCACGTCTTGGTTATCATGTAGATGGGAAAACATTTGCTTTGGGAAATGAGAGGACCTGCCTCCTTCATACAGTAGGACCTGATTGGCAGAGATGCCCTGCCCCTGAGCGAAGCACTAGGGACCAGGAGTGAGACTAAAGGACACACTGTCAGTGACGGTAATAAAAAGAGATGTTAGTCTGGCCATATCGATTCAGTCACGCAGTACAATGTGCGTTTTATCTAAGACCAGTGAACCCTTAGACCTCTCATTACAGTCCGCTAAACTCATTGCTAGTATTCGACTGTTTTAACTGAAGTTCTAACTGAAGCGAGTGGATAGGATTGTTTTGATTCAACTGGTGTTCCTAAGACTACTGTAGTCACCATGCCAACATTTTTCTTTCTATAAAGATGTCCTTCTTTTATTTTACATGCTGTTTTCAGTATTCTCTCTGAGCCTCTCTGAAAAATAATGGTGATAAATTTGATATCACACCTAGGCGGCACGCTCGATTCCCTGTCCAGGGTGTTCCCTGCCGTGTGCCCTAAGTCTCCTGGGATCGGCTCCAGGACCTAAGACTAGGTTTTGTCATATTATTTTCCTTTGATAGTTAGAAATGAATCTAATGTAGTGTACAAATCATGAATTTAGTCAAGTTTTATTCCTATTCCTTTTCTTACATTAAAACACTTTTGTACAGCAGTTTGCTATACACACAAAAAAGTCACGCTTTAATATTTAATTTAATTTGCTTTGATTACGGCAGGGCGTGGCATCGTTTCGATAAGCTTACGCAATGTCACAGCATTTATTTCAGGCCAGAGTCACATTTCTTTTCAAGATCTTACATTGATAATGAGAGTCATCAGGGAAGAAAAAATCCTTTAACAGAAAACCCTGATCAATCAGTATATTCAGGTAATCAGCTGACCTCATTTTCTTAAGGCAGTCTTGGTCTGCCTACCTGAAGCAACCCCGCCTCATAACACTTTCCCAGCACGCTTATATGGTACAGTATGCACTAAGCATGTTGGGTGCATTGCTTCATTCGCCTCTCTTTTTACCACTCCGATTAAAACCCACTAATAAGTGTTTTTCTTAAGGCTACACAGCTGTTTAGTCCCAATCCCTTGAGTTCCATTCATGTTGTGCATGATATCCTGCAGTGTAGATGACTTTAATCTTGGTAGTACCTTAACACAGTTATCTACTGTAGGTCATGCATCTTTTAAATGCTTCCTAAATTTCACTCTTTGTGAGAGACTAGGGTTTTAACATGGTGAAAATGTAAAAAAAAAAAAAATCAACAGAACTGGGCTCTCTGTCAATATGCATTTTTTTTCTTTTTCTGTGTTTATTGTAAAAAATGTACTGTCATATGAATGCCCTCCCTTTGAAAAGTCTTAAGAATTTAAATTTTGCTTACAATTTCAACCCCAATGTTTGCGTCAATGGAAAGCCAAGTGAAGCGAGTTTATGAATTTTACAATTTTTCATTTTCAGTCTTTTGAAAGAGTCAACCCACGATAGCAACAGTGCCTTCAGCATGAGTTTAAAAGTTATGTGATTTAAAAAAAAAAAAAATTCTTTTATTAGTAATTTTTGTGGGTGGCTGTAACAGATTATCTGCATTTACACTATTTTTATCGGAAAATTCATAATGCAGTGTGAATTTTCACCTTAAGAACTCGCCCCCGGAATTAACTAAATTCGTATCCGTGGTTTTTACCGTATACTGAATGTCCCAATGTAATTCTAACTCTATCACATGTTAAAACAGCGCTTACACTCTGCTTTAGTCGTTTGCTCATTTTCACTCATTTTATAACTGAAACATCTTCATATTTCACTTCTCAGTTGCTGCTGCCATCTCTTCCAGTCTAGTCTCTGAACAAAGCAAAAAAAAGTGCTCCGCTTTCTCCACTCTTGTTTGCGAATCATTGAACGCTTGCTGCGGCTCATATTACAAACTCAGTCAGTTTTTTTCTCACACCATCACACACACAGACATCACTGCTGTCAGTGCTGTGCTTAAAGAGATTGATTCCTATTAGCTGCATCAAACAGCCATCCAGTATCAGATATTTCAAAAACCTAGTATAGTACCGTTTACAAAACTGCAGTACCAGAGGACTTTTTAGCACCAACTATACTAGGTTAAGCTCTTCATCACATCACAATCTGGCAGGCAATAGAGAAAAAAAAAAACGAATTTGTAATAAACATTATGATCACTTTCTTCTGCACTACTTTCATTCACCAACGTTGATAATAATATGATTGCAGACATTTTTCTCCTAACTCCCATCAAAGCTCTGGCATTTTCCTTGTCTGCCATATTGGATGGGAATTTCCACCATCATCATACTCATTGTGTTAGGTGAGAACTGTAATGGACCAGTCAAACGCCAGTGAACTTTGGGGAGTTGGATGTAGACTGGCTTTAGATCCCATAATGAAAAACATTGTGTGGTCCTGGCCGTTTCTGCCTTCGTCATCAGGAAAGGCTGACGTAGAATAATTAATTACACTTAAGCAAGCTGCAATTGATTTCCTCATCAAAGCAATCACAGTCATTAGGTCAGTGAACCACCGATTGATCGCTAACACTTAACAAGTGCTCAATATGCCCGAGAATCACAAATCTCTCTCTCTCTCTCTCTCCCCTCTTCCTCCATTCTGGTTCTATAGTCGTCTAATCCCATCCGAGAAGCACAACACTTCAAGCTCTTTAAGCATTCCTCTGATTACTCGAGTGTGGTCCTGATGTGCGATGGCATCCGAGTGACCAGGCTCTCACACGGTCATGAACCCGACAGATAATTCTGACAGGAATTAATGAGTTCTGATTGCCATAAGCTACTCGTCTAGCTCATGCACACACTCCCACACACAGAGCAACACGCACACATACACACGCAGCCACAAATCTCTAATGATCAGAGAATGAACAGATCAAATGAGGTGTTAAGAGCCAGTTCAGGTCAGACGGGAGAGCTTTTAAAATGGTAAATGCTCTCTCTCTCTCTCTCTCTCTCTCTCTCTCTCTCTCACTCAGTCATTCTCTTTGGATTTTTTTTTTTTATCTTCTCTTTTCAAACCCATTGCAGGTTTTTATCCTTTACTCACTATTTCCACTTGTCACCAAGGATAAATACTATTTCCATCAATTTAACTCAGTTTACAGTTGCAAGCTTCTTATCTCTTAATTCAGAAATCATATGCAACTCCAAGCCATTCTGCTCCTGGCAAGCGCGCACACGCACACACACACACATGCACACACAAAAACATCCATAAACCCACACTAGGGCAGTTCGCATCCCACTTTATGTAAAAGGCTCACTCTTGTGGATGTGAGAAAGGTTGTGGAATACTGAATGCGGCAAGAAATGAAACTGATTTTATTTTTAAGCAGAGGAATTGATTTCAAATGAGTAAATTACATGCCGAGGTTATTTATTTCAATTTCATGGTTGACCTGCACTCTTAATGGTTTATAGGTGGACCAACGCACAGAATTTAAACACAGTGCCAAAATGTTTTAGCTCACACATGAATAGCGGCCAGGGTTTAAGTAAAATCCTTCTTATTTATATTTGCTCTGGGTTGTATTTTTGCAATTAGTGCATGTGCATTGATTTTTCTATAAATAAATTGACATTTTCTTATATTGCTCATACTGTATCGCTCTCTATGTGTGTTGTTGTTGTTGTTTTTTCTTTTTGCCATACACAGATGACACCAAGATTGCCCTTCACCTGAAAGACAACACAGGTAGGATGTCACCCTGTGTGATATATACAGTGTTTCATAGAAGAAACTTCACATTCTAACGGTCACAGAGGAGAGTGTGTGTGTGTGTGCGTGTGCGTGTGTGTGTGTGTGTGTGTGAATGTGAGTGAGAATACTGAATTTCAACCACAATCTCTTTTCCATCTCTTGCTGAGACTTAGAGCCAGCTCATTTCCTGATATTGAGGAATTCAGCACATTCCTTTTTCATAGCGTCATATCAAACTCTCTCTCCCTCACTCTTTCCTTCTTGTTCGCTTCATTCCTTTTTACTTTCTTCCCTCGCCTTTTTCAGTCTCTGCACCTCTATTTCCATTATCCTCAACCTTCTCTCTCTCTCTCTCTCTCTCTCTCTCTCTCTTTCTCATTTACTGTGTTGTTTTTTTCCTGTATAGGAAAGGTTTTGTTAGCCGTCATGTGGTTTTGATTTGGCCCGTGGTCAGTATTTTTTCAAGGTTCAGAAACTGCACAATAGAAGCCAGGAGAACTTTTTTTTTATCGCTAATGCATCAAAACAGAGTGGTGCTGCCAAAAAAAGCATTGTGCCTGTGTGATTCATCGATAAGCAAGATAATGGACAGCTGCTGTTGTTATTCTTGTCACACAGTTGCTCTTAAAGTCAGACTTGATTGTGGGACATCACCAATTTAATTGAACATTTTTAAAGTAGGGCATTCAGAAGATATATCACTATAACAACAATCGAACAGCGGAATGCAATAAACGAGATTTTTGGACTAATTTTGGGAAATTATTATTCTCTCATACAGAAGGTTGTCATTTTAATTGAAAGACGCTGTACAGTATTAACTTGAAGCTTTACATTTTCACGTTTCGAGCAAAGCATGACACGACCACCTTAGTTTCATGCAAAAGCTGTGGATGCAAGTGGTTTAAATGTGTTCAAAGGGTTTTTGTAGAATGTACAGTACAGTACAGTGACAGTACAGTAGTTAATGTCACACCATCAAGTCACTCAAGCTTTGTATCATGTAGAATAATAAGTGGTTTTATTAATATTGTCTGAATTCTAACTAGAGTATAATTCAACATTTTCTGTAATACTATAGAGGCATATGTCCATGCAAATGAAAATGCCTTCTTACTTACTTCTTACAGTCAATGCGTTCGACCAACTAGACGTGTGATGTAGTGAGCTCTAAAAGTAACCACTTCTGTTAGTGACATCGGTGCATTGCATTTAGCAGTACTTTTTTCAAGATTTTTTGCTGAGATTTTAAAATTCTTAATGCCTTTTTTTAATTAACTGTGGAATATCTTAGCAAGTCAAAATATATAGAAAATGGTCTAATTGATCTCATATTTCTTATACAGCCTGTTATACAGTCTGTGTTTTTGGTCATTTCATGCTTTAAATGATCATTTTGCTGACTTTTAGAATTACACTTAAGCTTGAAATTTGATTAATAAATGGGTTTAGTAATCTTATATGTAATTGTTTGTACAATTCTCTTCTAATAGAAAATGACAAATAAGCTGCTTTCTGTTTTCATTTTGAATTTATTTTGACTTGTTAAGATGTCTTTGTGGAATGCTAATGAAATTACCTTGTTTTGTTGTTGTTTTTAATGCCTAAACGTTGCTACAAAAAAAGAAATTTAAAAAGGGAACTTTTCTAGCCTTTCCATATCTCAGGAAAAGGTCTATATCAGATTTAAATGTTTAGATTTTAGAGTTAAGCGAGCATATGCTACAGCTAGCTGGCTAGTTACCTGCTACTACACTAGCTACTACAGTTTGTTGTCACACAAAGACACAAGTATGATTTCAGTAAGATTTCATGATTTCAGAAAGACTTTATTTGTTTAGGGATTTTCTTAGCAATTCATAAATTACAGCAGTAAATGTTAAGAACTGTATTTATTACAATAGGATAACAAACATTAGCAAAGATAGCTAGCTAGGGTAGCACTCTAGGTTTCTTTAAATGAGAAGAATTTTTTTTTTTTTAACTGTGCAAAAACAATTTGTGACTATTTTATGACATAAAAACAAAGCTCAGATGTAATGCTCCCTGAATCTGTGATGTACTTAAACAAGGTTTTTACCTAAATTTGACGTGAGGTCTAAATAAATAAAACTAGCCATTTAAAAAGCTAGCCATTTTCAAAAGGTCTGAAAATAATTTATTTAAGTGGTTAAGTCATTTAATCTTAATATATATATACAGTATATATATTGTGTGTGTTTGTACACAAACACAGAGGGGCTAAAGAATTTATACATACAGCAACATTTTTGATATGCAAGAAAAAAATCAGTTCCATTGTGGCATCAGCAATGGTGTGCATACTGATATCTTTCTCTTTATCTTCCTTTATCTATAATCTCCCCATGCTTGGAGGATTTCCTCCGGATAATCCAGTTTCCTCGCACTGTCCAAAAACATACAGATTAGCTTAGCTACCGTATATATAGTGTGTATATACTTTCATGGTCCACTCATGGGCTCCAGGTGTCCCGCTCCTCTTAAGCAGCAGGGAGAATGAATGAGAGAGTGAGTGAGTGACCATTTTAATCTTTAACGGGATTTCCATGTCAGAGTAATTTCCAGGAATTAATCTTGCGGTACAACTTAAACAATGTCCCCTTATCAACATTCATCTTTTCACTTCTTTTATTCAGCCATTTGTAAGCACTTCTGAGCTTCCATATGAAACTCATCAATTATATTCATATATACTAATCGGCTTAGGGTGCATATTAAGGAAGGGAAAAATCCAGATTCTGTGTTAAATCTCTTTAGCTTTTTACTCAAGGACAAGTTTTAAGCCTCCTCAACTTATCCATAAGGGAATCAGTGTGTGAAATGCAGTACATCCATGTGTGGTAACGTTGTACTTTCTCATTCAGTGCATTACATTAGATGCTTACTGCTTCAAGGCGTATGCTGTCTTCATCTCACAATCCCTACAAACTACCCATGAACATCTGGGTGAATCTGAAATTTCCATTTGTCTAATGCATTAGGAATGCATCTAGTAAGACTATACTGTATGTAAAAGGCATGGGTGATGTTTATGTCTAAAAAGGAGCATGTGTTGGTTAATAAAGTTGATCCAGGGCAATCAGTTAATTAATCATCATCAATTTCTCATCCCACAGCTTTTATAGAGCTACATTAAACACAATGCATCACTATGAAAGTGACTGTTAGAGGAGACTGAGGGCACAAAACTGACACTAGCAAGTATTTGTCACCAACATTGAGCCAATATTTCATTACTCTGTTAAATCTCTGATGACAGATAAGAGTAGAAAGATATGTCACTTGGAATTTCTCAATTCTGGCAGTGTGAGGCTCCATGAAGCACCGTAGTATAATGTTAAGGGTTCACTGGTTTCGACATGATGTACCTCTTCCTTGGGCTTTTCCCATATTCATGAATTATGTACAGCATGTAACAATAGGTATTACTGTATACTGCATATGGTAATGTTTATCACAGAAGCGCACAGCAAGTTCATAGCTTCTGTAGTGACTGTGATTCAAAGCCCATGTTTTCAGTACTCTGTTAACAGCATAGCAGTTCTTGAGAAGTCTTGACAATTTGCTGTCAAGCTTTTGTATTCCTCCAATACAAATATACAAATGTTTTCGGCTGAGCTACAAGCTACGAATGCACCACTGTCTTCACCTTTTCATCAGAAGTGACTCTTCATCCTCATAGGTGTCACGTACCGGGGTTGTTCGAGGCATAAATGCTGAGGATTCCAGGTGGTTCAGGGAAACGATATCTTTATTATAAAACATGTAAACACAAAACAGGGGAATAACGAAACAAATATACTTTAATAAGGAAACGAAACTAAAACACGTATAAGCACGGACACGACATACTCTTCAAACTCAAATGTAACAAATGCAAGACAAACAACGAGAACTCAAACACACCTTTTATAATGAAAACTAATTATCAACTCGGATCAGGTGCGCGCCCACGTGACCTGACCGAGTTGAGAAACCGGGAAATGAAGTATAACATTGAAACTAAAAAAGAACTACACAAAACACAGGGCGCTTTGGCGCCCTCTAGAGGTTATCCCTGACAATAGGGTTGCTTTCAGTGGACCAAACAGGTGAACGTCTGATAGAGCAAGATCAGGACTGTAGGGAGGATGCTTTAACACAGTGGAGCCAACAGAATTTTTAATATAACCGAAATTCTGACCATTTTTGACTCAGCCTCGTAATTCATAGATAAATACCATAAATCTGTACATAGTTTGTAATGGTAAAAATTATAATTGAAGGCACTGTGGTTTCACCAGAATAACACATTTTGTACTGTACATTTATATGAAAATAATTAATTTCAGGACGCCCTTCGTTTAGCCATATCGTAACACATGATGCCTGGCGTAGATGACATTGCAGCACAGTCTTTTGTGTATTATTCAGTACTTAAATAATTGTTGTATATAATAAGTACGGAAATAAAACTACAGAAGTGATTATTAGACTCAGTGCATTTGTTCACGTCTTGCAGTTGAACTACTGTCTGAAACACTGTTATGGAACAATCAATCATCTCCTGACCATTAGATTCGAGAGGTCGATAGCACTGTAATGAGGTGGATCTTAATTGACCTGCCAGATATTTTAAGAAGGCATTCATAGTGCTGCTAAACTCCAAGTCCATGACATATTAGTAATGGCCGGGCTCATGCCGGCTTCCAATAATATTTTCACATGAACATTCCATTATACATACTGTAACATTTAAACAGTTAGTGGATTTGGGAGGACTTGGGAGGATTTCAAACATTTGTTAATCCTGCCTTCTCTGTGCTTATGCTGCATTCTCTGGGTCTGCTCATAAATAAGCACATCCTGCACTGGCTGCACTTTCACAACGGGACGTTTATTTCTCTGCGGTTCTGTATTAATTATATTAAAGGTTTATAGGGTAAATCTCATTCACTCACTCACTCACTCACTCACTCATCGTGCATACCGCTTTATCCTGTATAAACGAGGTCATGGGAAACCTGAAGACTATCCCAAGATACTTAGGGCACAATGTTGGGTACACCCTGGGTGGGGTGCGAGTTCATCACAAGGCACACACAGACACACACATTAGGCTAATTGGCGTTCCCAAATTGCCTGTAGTGTGTTGAATGTGCATGTGATCATTCACTCACTACAGGCAATTTAGAAACACCAACTAGCTTAATCTGCATGTCTTTAGACTGTGGGAGGAAACTGGAGTACCCAGAGGAAATTCAGCAATCACAGGCTTTAAACACTCAACCCTGGAGATACAAGGTGACAAAAACATGCAGATTAGGCTCATTGGTCTTTCCGAATTGCCTGTAGTGTTTGCAAAATGTTTAAAAAAAAAAACATTTTTAGGATTTTGACTCATTTTGGCTAATTATTATTCCCAGACACAAAAAGGTTGTCTATAACAAAATGTTTTTGTATAAAAAGTTATATAATATTATTTTAAAAGCTTTAATCTTAAATGTTTCCACATCTGAGTTTTGAGCAAAAGCCGATGCGTCATGATGAGTCAATAACATCGCTTCTGTCTGTCACATTATAAGTGAAGCGAGGATACTTCCTGTGCAACACAGCGGCTGCTATGAGTGGTTTAAATGGTTTAATGGATTTTTAGAAAATGTTGGAGCCTAAAAAAGATTTAAAAGGATGATTACAGCACACAATGTGTTATCTGTCATTATAGTCACTGCAGCAGTACTAAGTGACAGGAAAGCGTGGCTTAACGTCCATGATACATTCTGTTAAACAGGACATTATGCAATTTGGATACCACACCACTCTGCTGTATACTTACCAAAGCTATGTGGAATACTGTAATGTAAGCACTGTGGAACAATTAGTGAGTAATGTAACCTTTTGTTTACGTTTCCAATCAATACGCCTCTTTTTTTCCTTTCTTTCTTTCACTTGCAATGCCTTTTGATAAAAAATTTTTAAAAAAGGTGAAAATTAAACTGCTAGTTGAGGCTGATGATGCATGCTGTAATGTGCACTTTTGTCTTTGTTTATAATGTTTCCCAAATCTTCAACAATCTTTGTGATCAAAATGGTTTCGTGTGCACCAAAACTGAACATCTACGTTCTGTACAATGCACAACAAAATCACAATCAAAGCATGAGTTTGATATATTTTTATTAAAACTCACCCAAGATATTATTGATATTGAATTGCGTACTTGCATGACCACAAACACAAGACTGATTTATCCATTGTGCCAAAACTGTGAGGCTTTTTGAAAAACCACACAAAAATCTGATATAACCCAGAATATTTGAACAAAATATTTTTTTTTGCGATTTGTGCTTTTTAACACCCTTGTGATTCAAAGAAAGCATTCACAAAATATCCCTCACCAGTTTGCAATACTTCGCTTTTTTTCCAGTTGGTGTCAGACAGTTCATATACACATGTGGTCGCCCTATTTCAATTCAGTTTCCAAACACTGTGAATGTCTGACTAGAAATTATTTCTACAGTCGGAGGAAGTGTCCAGGATTTTATCTCAGGTAGGCAGAATGCTCCTCAGCTATCAGGGAATCTCTAGTTTTACAAACCAGCATCTCTTGGTACATGTTACAATTATACAGATGCAGTGCCAGAAGTGACATTTTGTGCTTTGGTGATAAAATTGATTCATGAATTAACTCGGCTACTGGGGTCTGACTACCCGGACAAAATCCCAAAATGACTTTTTCTGTGTGTATGGGTTTGTTTTAAGTAAGTTTGTTTGCCAAAGAGGGGAATAAGACTTAAGCATTGCACAAGTTAGTCATCTGGTGCTTCTTTTCCTTGTTATTTCAGCCTTCTGTCCGTCTCGCTTTGAGTCGCTCAGGGTTCAGGAAGGAACATGAGCAACGAGGAAGAACGATGAGCGATAAGATATAGCGTCCTAAAAGATGCTCCTTCAGCCACAGCCAAGTCGCTGAGATATGGCTCTGTATCCCATCCTGCTGTAATGAACCTGAGACACACATAGGGAGCTGTACATCCTTATCAGCCTGCGAAATTCGGCATCTGAAACTGCCCGCTGTGGGCAACAGTCCGGTAGATGATGGCATGGGAACTATCCTGCTGGAGTGATTGAACCATGTTTACAACCTCCTGAGGACAATTCCATTTATCCTAACGCTTTGCTGCCATAACCTTGAAACCTATTCAATGTTACTAACCTACAGTATCTCCACATTAACAGGAATATTTATACACCTGCTCATTTATGTAGAGTAAATTCTAGAAGGAAATTGTTGCATGATACCTAACCTGAAGCTCTTGACATGTATCTGCATCATTTCATGCATTGTACTTGCGCGTGGTGGGCTGATGCTAACTGCATGAATAAGCAGGTGTTCCTATAAAGTGAATGTATTACTAGAGTGATGCATCTCCATGAGCTTGAATATGATTAAGGGCGGAGTGAACGAGTGACGTATTTCATCTAAAATAGATCAGAGCCCTATGGCAAGGAGACCAGTCAGGGGAAAAAAAAGCAATGTAGCTACATGTTCACGTTGGCATCACGGCAGACATAGTGATCTTGCTACAGTTGATGCATTCCCCTGTCCTTTCCCGAGGCCCAGGGTGAATCCACCTGCGCTTTCTTAGTGCAGATTTCCTATTACTGGTTTTATTATAGAGAAAGAGGCATGGTGATATGTGCTATACAGTAGTGGTTTCTGGGATAGTGTACATGCATATAAGAAATAGACTGACAGAGACTCATACGGAAGCTGGCTAGGGATAGATAGATCAATCTATTAGTGATGCTTCCAAACAGATAGAAATACAGATGTGAATAGGAGGCGCACGATTCATGTTTGAGACGGGTTTCAGAGATGCTGAGAAGCTGTGTATATCAGGATAGGGATCCTGCAGGACACAACAGATGTTGTCAAGTGTGGAGGTTTTAACAAGCTTAAATGGTCAGATATGAAACTGATGGAGCAAATAAAGGCAGCACTGAGTGGTGCAGTTACAACAGCCTCACGAACCGCTTGGTCAGCATAGCAGTGGTTTACTTTGTGTATATAGTGACTGGCCAAAAAAAAGTCACACACTCTAAGATTCCTTTACTGTAGCTTTGATTCCAGCACACAATGTGGTATCCAGTTCATGTGTGAAAAAGATTCCCAGAACTACTCTTTCACAAATTGAGTTCAGGAATATGCCTGTGCCATCAAGGACGAAAAACTCCCTAGATGTGATAACCTGGTCATTCAGGTCCTGAGTTTATCACAATTTATCGCCACGTAACGCTGCTGAGCCTTCACCTGACCACCTATGTAGAATGCATAGTACTATGGGCATACTATGCATGATTGGTGCATCACTTCATGCACTTCCATTCTTGCCCTGCTACACCGGTCACTCTGATATCGGGTCAGTTTCGCCTCATCAGATCACATGACCTTTTTGCATCACTCCAAAGTCCAATCTTTATGCTCCGTAGCAAATTGAATCCTTTTTTTTCTGATTAGTCTCATTAACACAACTGTTTACTCCCAATCCTGTGAATTCTCATCACATTGTGTGTATATGGACATGCTCTTACTTTCACTATTCGACATAGCTATGGTTTTTACTGTTGAATTTCCACCATTCAACTTCATCAAGTGTTTAAGTCATCTCCGGTCCTGGTTGATTTCCGACCATATTTCTTCCACAAAGATGATGGTTCAGCACTATTCTTCCAAGTGTTGAAGGGTTCTTAACCCAGTTCCAGTGGAAAATTCTGCTCCGGTTTGAGTCCACCTTTGCTGTTATAATAACCTCCACTCTTCTGAGGAGGCTTTCCAATAGATTTTGGAACATGGCTATGGTCAAGTCAAGTCAATTTTATTTATATAGCGCTTTTAACAATTGACATTGTCGCAAAGCAGCTTTACACAATAAAAAGAAGTAAGTTTTATGCAGGGAACCCATCCTCATCTGGGTGATAACGGAGAGCAGAGATTGATCAGCATAATAATGTGTACTGGAAGTTCAGTGTAACAGGAGATGTGTTAAAATTAAAATTAAAAGGAGTCCAGTTTGTTCCTGGAGGCTCAGGTAGACTGTAGGGGATTCCAGTCCTGAGCTATCGAACAACTGAAGTCACAGGTCCCCAGAGCATCAATCGATGATAGGACAGTCTTAATGGAAACCATCCCCAGCCACCGTACGAATCCAGGCAGACCACACGGGGCATCCATGCGACGAGATCTCCAACCAGAAGCAGGACGGGTTAGATGGCTCCAGAGGGCAGAGGGGTCTGGATCACTGGCAACTCAGGAGCGAAAATAGTGATCCGTCCATTCATTTATAAGAGCATTAGCAAGATCAGGCACTGTTAGATGATGAGAGGTGTCTGGGGTGCAGTGAGTGTTCCAGGTCATCGTGTGTACAGTGAGATTGAGGTCAGGGCTCTGTCGTTACTCAAGCAGTTATTTCGCTCCAACCTTGGCAAGCCACGTCTTCATGGAGCTTGCTTTGTGCACGGGGACACTGTCGTACCGGAACATGTTTGGCCATCTTAGTACCAGTGAAGGGAAACTGTAATGCTATACAATATAACATTCCTACTATTTCTGTGGAAACAGAACCACATATGAGAGCGATGATCGGGTCGCCAAATACTTTTCCACATACTGTACAGTCTGTCTATCTGTCTGTCTTTTCCATACCACAGCTTCTCTTTTAAAACATTAATGAAATGATTTTCTCTATTTGACCAGACTTTTGGAAACGCTCATTTCCAAGAAACAGGCTCTTCTAGCATGAGCTTTGTCCCAGTTCCACTTTCCTGCCTGTTATTGTTTAAGTTCTCGTGAGAAATGCTCTGGCGAAATCAATCTGGCACAGAAAGGCAATGCAGTGACCAGAGTTTAAAAAGCCTTATAAACTCAATCGCTTCAACTTTGGCACTTGAGCTTGAAACACAGCGGCTAAGATATAACTGCTGTGATGTGATGTGTTGTGTTGTGTGTATTAGTACTGTACATGTTTTACAGATGAACAGAGTATGTAGTGTAACTATTCCTTCGAGTTGGATATGTGTATCAAAAGAGCTGAGGCTTTGATTCTGTGTGTGTGTGTGTGTGTAACATTAGGGATGAAGAGAAACGATCTGTATGAGCTGTTCAACAGGCACTACTAAACCACTAGACAGGGGAAGGAAAGTTCATCCCACACGCTTTCATACACACACACACACACACACACACACACACACATCCCCTTATTCAACAAAACAAAGATAACTCTTGCTGTACCAAGGTTAAATCTTCTAATTCTTTCATATCAGATCTCTCCCTGCATTTCCTCTTTTATTTCTCAGCCTTAATAAAAGCCCGTCCAATGCCATCGACTCTGTTTAAAGGTCACTTTAGCGTCAATGCGGCCGAAAGGCTTTATTTGTAAGCCAGGGTCCTGCTAATTACACCTGCAAGTCTGGATGAATATGGATTCATCAGCTTATACCCTGTGTGTCTATGTGTGTGTGTGTGTGTGTGCGTGTTTGTGTGCGTATGTGTGTGCGTGTGTGTAAAGATGACCTTTAACTGCTTTAAAATGCATCGTGCTGCTGCCAGATGATTGGCAGACTGGGTACAAGTGCCCTGTGCGAACGTATCTTAAGATCCCATCACTGTCTAGTATCAGCTGTAAGACAAATGTAACATTACAGTAACCACGATAACTCTAGAACCTTTTGACCTGTCTCCACTCTCATCCCTTTCGATCATCGTCCTTATTTTCCCCCGCTTTCTTCCCATGAGGACGGGGAACGAAACGGCACAGGGAAAAGAAACATTTACACTATGGCTGCAAACAACACACCCGTGCTCATCACTTATTTATTCAGCGAAATTATACAGCACTCATTTATTAATGATCGTGATTATTCCCCTGCCGTTGAGCCGGCTGCTTTTCATCTCTTTTCTTTTTTTATGAATATGAGTTTTCCCCGAAAAATTTTTTGGTTTTGTTTGTTTTTGTTTGTTTCAAAATTATAATTCAGTTCATCTGTATAAGAGAAAGATATAGTCCAAATATACACTCGCATGTATACACACATATGCAATACTTCAACAGCCGTAGATTTACGATAATATCTTATCTTATTATATGAGCCGTGTGTGAGCGTGTGAGTGTGTGGCTGTGTGTTGCACAGATATTGAGCAATTTGCTAGCCTCAGGTTTGGCTTGTCACTCAAGGTCAAAGCCATCTCTTTTAAAATGTTTAAGCAGGAAGGCAGTGGAGTGTGTGTGTGTGTGTGTGTGTGTGTGGTTGCAAATTCGTATGTTCCTGTATATTGAGAGACATTATGTTTCGGTTACAAGACTCTGATCTAGACCTCCGTGCAGTTGAGTCAGTGTGATTTTTTCAGGGTTTATCGGCACTTATTAAACACTCCCTTCATTTGAGTCTAGCTAATAAGTGGAAACTAATCAGCGTGTAAGTAATCACATAAGTATACAATACCTACCACCATTATATATCATAATGTTTTACTCTAATTAATTTTTATAATTTTATTAATCACCCATCCATTCAAGCCAAAATGATTGGCTGTGATACCCTATGACTTCACACATCCGTGGTCTGAGTTGTATGTTGACCCCCAACTTCAGGCAACCTACAGGTGTAAACACACTCACACACACCCACCCATACACCATGGGCAATTTGCAACGCCAACCAGCTTGGTGGAAAAACCACCAAGCCTAGACAAAACTTGCAATCTCTACATACACACAAACACATTGACCAAAGGAAAGATTTGAACCACCAGCCCTAGGTAGCAAATCAGTGTATTTACACCCATCAGCTAGAGACAGGAGTCCTCAAGACACATAAAGACATACAAACCCACCTTTTGCTCCCCTAGAGCATCATAACCCACCCAGAGGAAAATGCTATCTAGTCTCTTACAGTACTGTAACAGACTAGATAGCATTTTCCTCTGGGTGGGTCTCACAGATGCCCAGGGTTGCCTAGTGTAACTGTGATTGAGAGAGTAGAGAGAATACTGTATGTCCCTCCCAGCCAGAGGGCATGACAAATACCTCACTACCTATATCACACGTAACAATATTATTTATTCATATATTTTGAGACAGAGTTTCATGTATTTTAATGTAGTCTGGAGGAGCAGTTCTCGGGTTTTCCTGAAGGGCTCTAGTTTTTGGCAGGTTTTTGGCACTCATTTTCACACTGACCTATGAATCATTCAAGTATGAAAAAAACATCTAACTTAAGGCATGAACCAGTGAGAAACAGGTGCAGATGATGACAGATGATCAGGCCTGTGATTAGTACACTGATAATGCTGAATGCTGAGTGGTTGGAACGGACGAGAGGGGAAATGAAGCTGCTGCTGAATTTAATAAAATTTCATATGAGGAAATGAGTGGTGGCTCAAGACCTTTGCACAGTACTTGTACATGCAGCAGGTCAGTAGCCTAAACACAAATTTACCCTAAACAGCTTTCTAAAGCAGTAGATTTTTGCTGCTACACTATGACACGGACCAAGATGAAGCCAGTACTACTCACTGATTTATGGTCTATAACGATTCATCCTGTATACAGGGTCGTGGAAGGAGGGGGGCGGTTGGCACAAGGCAGAGTACACCCTGGACAGGGTGCCAATTCTTTGCAGGGCACGCTCCTACACACTCATTCACACACTACAGGCAAATTGGGAATGGCAATTAGCCTAATCTGCATGTCTTGGGATTGTGGGAGGGAACCAGATTACCCAGAAGAAACGGGACACACACACAGACCCGAGGCGTGACTCGAACCCTGTTCCCAGAGGTGCGAGGCGACAGTGCTAACCACTAAGCCACTGCGCCAACTAGATGTCCTGATAAAAGGCACATGTTGCTTTGTTCCTCTGGGATCAGGGTTCGATTCCCACCTTAGGTCTGTGTGCATGGAGTTTGCATGTTCTCCCTGTGCGTGGTGGGTTTCCTCCAGGTACTCAGGTTTCCTTCCATAGTCTAAAGACATGCAGATTATGCTAATTGGTGTTCCCAAATTGCCCACTGTGTGTAAATGTGTGTGGCCCGTGATGGATCGGCACCCCATCCAGGGTGTACCCCGCCTCATGCCCTAAGTCTCCAGGGATAGGCTCCAAGTCCCACGCGACCCTGAATACAGGATAAAGCGCTATAGATGATGAGTGACCGAGTGATACTTTATATTATTGCTGCAATAATGTTCATAGAGGTTTTTTTTTTTTTTTTACATCTTTCTGGGTATGGGCTCAGCCCTTGGAATAGAGTTGAAACTAATAGAGTATTCTGTGTTTCATTTTATATAATTACATTTCAGGAAACTCACAGAGAATAAGACACAGTTTTCAGTACTACTGAATTCCATAACCAAAAAAAACATTTTAATATTAAAGATTTAAAAGAAAGAAGAGTGCACTAAAATTTATCAATGCCAGTAAAGACTACCAACAATGTCCTGAATGATGCAGCGAAGAAATGTATTTACATCTTTTCTCATCATTTGAGACTTGAGAAAGACATGCAGTCTCCACTGGTTGTGTTGAGAAATGGAGAGAGCGTCGCTGGATAGACACTGCACCCTTCTGTTAGAAAATAGAAGTGCGGCGTTCGTAGACCATTGAGCGGCTTAAGCAGGTTCTAGATATTATGTGTGTGTGTGTGTGTGTGTGTGTGTGTGTGTGTGTGTGTGTGTGTGTGTGTGCAGCACTAATAATACTAATAATAGTTACAGTCTCTCATTCTGTATTTATAATTTATGAGGTCACATGCAAATATGTTTACTGTGCAACAGTTTTCACCGATCTCAACGGATTGCATGTGTGTTTTATGTGTGTGTGTTCATTTTCAGTGGCAGCAGCACACAGCATGGCAGAGAATCAACGGGAACCAACCAGCAACAAACACAACCTTCACACGGGCCTGATCTTGGCTATGCTCATGCTGATGCTGGTCATAATGGCTGTGTTGCTGGTGACTGTTTACATCTACCACCACCCCAGCTCAGCCGCCAGTCTTTTCTTCATAGAGGTGCGCATGTGTGTGGTGTGTGTGTGTGCATGCATTTAATATGTTAAGTGAATGAGTTTTTCATTAATCACTAAGTAAAAAATGAGTCAGACTGCATTAAAGGTATGTAATAATAGTTTTTTTAGTTACTTTTGTAACTTACTGTAGGAAATCATGACTACATTTTTTACTAATTAAATAAAGATGATTAATTAAGAGGCATTCGGGTCAAACCAGGACTTTTTACCTTTATTTCTCCCTATAGTCCACTCCCTAATGCACTCATCCCAGTGTTTCACTAGTGATCGGATACCATCAAGGTAGAAAGTTTTCTCAGTACACCTGAGCCATGATCAGTCGCCATGCTTCACGTCTGAAACTTTCCGCCGGCCTCCCGGGAACTCCTTAATGCCTCAAGCACGTGTAAATCACGACTGTAGAAAGCAACAGAGGT
>QMIH01002579.1:11244-24494 GCA_003987875.1 Clarias batrachus | reverse complement strand
AGACTAGACTGGAGCGACAGGAGACTAGACTGGAGCGACAGGAGACTAGACTGGAGCGACAGGAGACTAGAGACCGGATGGGTTAGTGGTTAATGAGGTTAGTAGCTAAATGGAATGCTGAGACACTGGATGCTGACCTAACCGGGTTAGTATCTATGGGATTAGTAGCTAACCAGGTTAGTACTGAACTATGGGACCAGAACTGGAACACAAAAGGAAAGGCACACATGAGGCTATACCATGCGGCTAGCGGCTAACCTACTAGCAACCAGAACAACTAGCAGTCAATCCCACTAGAGGCTAGCCTACTGGAGACTAACCCTACTAGGGGCTAACCCTACTAGCTGTCAAGGCCTACTAGCGGCTAACCCTGCTAATAGCTAAGCACTCATGTGGCTACACATACAAAGGAACCAGAAACAGAACAGTACTTACACAGTACACAGGAGGAAACACGGCCTAACTAAACATGAACAGAGCAGCTCCATGAATCCACAAGAACAAGGAACATACAGAAAACAAACAATAGAGCCCTCTAGAAAAACAAAGGTAAAACAATATAACTAAAACATAAACTCAAACAAACAAAAAGGAATGCCCACATGACGGTAATTCAAAACAACAAATACCAAACACCAAAACAATGCTCGACCCAGTTTCCCAGAACAAACTGATATTTATAGAAGCTTTAATGAGGCACCTCAGTTCAGGTGAGCAGTCATCACCTGACTGAGGTGCCTTCTGGGAAACTGAGTCGATGAACCAAAACTACAGACAGACAGACATGAACAGTGACCTCTAGTGGAGAATCCTAACATCTTCAAGGATTCTTCAACAGATTTTTTTTTTTTTTTACATGGAAACCTGTCTAGCATTATTTCTAGGAATGTAAGCCATAAAACATGTGTTTTATTCCAGACTCAGAAGATGCATATTATTTACTAAAATTTTCAACAGTAGGAGAGTAGAATGTAAAATCCTGTCACAAGTGTGTTCATTTCCCTGGATCATGATATCACATATCATATCAGCACTATATGGATATTAGAAATAACAGCAAAAATGTGGATTGAAGATTTCATCCCCCAATTCGAACATACTGTAAGAACACGAATAACAAAGCGCTCTTGTGTTTGTGTAGAGACGACCGAGCCGGTGGCCTGCCATGAAGTTCCGCCGTGGTTCGGGGTATCCTGCATACGCCGAGGTCGAGCCAGTCGGCCAGGAGAAAGAGGGATTCATCGAGGCCGAGCAATGCTGAGGTCCCGACCTTTGACCTCGACCTGGTCCCCCCCCCCCACCTTATACTGCCCTGCCCCTCTACACTCATCCATATCCCCCATTCATTTCATCAACCGTGCAAACCACAGTGCGGATATAACATCCTTCCTGCAGTTAAGAGGAGTAACTGGTGGCTGATGAGTAGCAGCAGAGAATCAGATTCCTACAGATTGATGATCAAACGAGTCGCAAAAAAAACTGATTTTTGGATCATCTGATCTAGAACAGCTCACGAAGCCTCAATCCCACTGGAACAGATTCGGATTCAAATTAGATGCGTCCTTTTTACTTCCGCTACCAAAACTTTGTAAAGATCATGGCTGTGCATCTCCGCTTTATGGTTTAAGAGCGTATTTAGGTCTTTCTATAACTTCGCAACGGGTTTTAGGGGTTGTGTGTTCATTTCGTGTTTCGTTTTTATTGTGATTATTATTTTTTGGAGGAATTCAATGCAGTTTGTTGCTTGGAACGCAATTATACTCGAAATCATTTTGTGCTTTCTTCTTCTTTTTTGCTACAATTGGAAAATGTTTGCGCTCTGTATTCAACAGTGTCGCTCAACTTTTCCATGCCTATGACTCATACCTACAGTACATTTTTGCACAAATAATGTTAATGCACATGTTTCTGTTTTGGGGCTTTTTTTTCTTTAATATGTTTGGTTTTTTGTAATTTCTTTTACATTGGGTTACTAATGCAAGGTTACAAGACGGGCGCTTGTGGATCTTTGTCTCCTGTATGTGTCAAATTGGATGATTTGTCTTGTTTATTGAGTTATATAATTTGTTTTGGATGGTTTCGTCTCTTGTCCCGTGACACACCAGAGTGAAGACTCCTCCCATCCCACTGCAACCGTTTACTAGTTAGAACTGGTTCCTGTTCAGTTGCTTAAACACGATACACGCAATAGACATGTCAGTGGAGGTTACCACACAAATGAGAATATATATTTGATATCTGTTCATATGTAATTACTTCTATAAAGGTATAATGGTGTTTAAATGTTAATTATCAGCTGTGTTCTCATGATATGAGTGGAGTGGGATTTTTCGATTGAATGAAGACTAATAAAATCCTTCGGTTTCATTCTGCAATTCATGAATTCTCCATATAGAATCAGAGAGATAGATTTCTATTAATGTAGCATAGATACAAATAAACACTAACCACCATACTTTTCTTACAGTCATTTCAATATCGGTATGTTAATGATGTTACACATTTTAAGACTCGGTTGTTATTTTAATCACAGTTCCTGTTGCAATTGTTTTCCTGTTTTTAAGACCAAAGACCCATTTCACTGCATCAGAACTACTGTTCCTGAGTCCCCCTGCTCGCTCTCTCTCTCTCTCTCTCACACACACACACACACACAGACATGGATTATAGACTCAGGTCATGACTGGGAGAATTACAGAGAAAACCCGAAGGGCAAATAATTAAGATAAACAATCAATTACAGAAGCAAATAATTTTTGGGAAAAAGCAGTTACTTGTTTTACACAATGCTGATATTCAATACTCACTTTTATTTTGTGGGACTTTTTTTTTTTCTACGCTTGTGCTTTTTTTTCCTTTTCTTTTTTGTATCACTGGACTCATTTATCGAATTTCATCCAGCCTGAGTGTGTGTGTGTGTGTGTGCGCGTGTGTGCGTGTGTGCGTGTGTGCGTGTGTGCGTGTGTGTGTGTGTGTGTGTGTGTGTGTGTGTGTGTGTGCGCGTGTGTTTGTGTGGAGTTTTTAAGTGAATGAATGACAGATGAGGAGAATGTTATGTTTAACAGCAAGGCATGCTCTGAAATACAGGATTTTTTCCCACAATCGAAGTCCTCTGAGAGCTGCTGGACTGGTTAAAGCTGTAACTCAATGTGCTCCTCTATAACTACTGTCAATTTGATTGCATTTTAAATCAATAAAGTTGTTTAAACAAGGCTTCACTTTGCTGATTTGGAAATTGATTGTAAAGATTTGAACTTTTCAAAACTTTTATTCGCGTTTAGAAGCCAAACAAAAAAAGGAAAAAGAAGGAAAAAGCTGATATACAGTAACTGGAATTGGGTTAAGAAGCGTCCAATGGATTGTTAACACCTGGACAGATAGTGCTGAGCTGTCAACTTTGTGAAAGGATTGTAGTTGGGGAAATAATCATGAACGACTGTGATTGGAGATCAGAGATATTGAAAGCATTTTCAGATACACAATGTGACCAAAAGTCATTGACATCTTATTATACTTTGATCAGTTAAGGGCCCAAAAGTGGAAATTTTGTGTATCGAACCAGGGACCTTCTAGACCATAGTCCAGCACTGAGCTATCCCTGCCACGAGGGGTAAGAGAACCATAAGTGAGACTAATCGGAAACAAATTGCATCCTTTAACAAATCTGCTAGGCAGCATAACAACTGGACTTCGGAGCAATTGGAAAAGGTCATGTGGTCTGATGAGTCCAGGTTGACCCTATTCCAGAGCGATTTCAGGGTAAGAAGGAAAAAGCATGAAGCAATGCATCCATCATACAGAGTGGCCACTGGAGGCAGCGTTATGATTTTTTTGGGTTTGCTCAGGTCTAGGCTCACGTGTCACATGTCACATGTCCAAAACATGAAGTCAGCGAATGACCAGCGTGTATTGTATGGGTTATACAGGTTATACTATTGATATGTTTTTTTCTTCCCTAATGGCAAAACCATATTCCAGGATGACATTACCAGGACTCTTCTGTCTAAAAAAAAATTTTTGTAAAAAAAAATAATAATAAAAATAAAAAGTGGGAAACATTTTACTTGGTTCACAGACCAACGGTCAACATACAAATCACTGTGAAATAAAAAATAATAAATAAAAGAAAAAAGAAAATTTATGCTATGAGAACGTTTTACTTTTGTAAAGACTTCACAAGCATCTTACTTTTGTAAGATTTGTAAATAAATATTTATGGTTTGTGCAAAAAAAAATATTTTAAACAATGCATTTGCTTAATCAGTATTTTATTGTAGCTTAAGCCAGTTAGATTAAATTCAATTCAATGACAGCTGAGATATTTTTATTGCGATGGGAATTCTGGGCTTTTTACACACACACACACACACACACACACACACACACATAACACACACACACAGATATATATATATATATATATGTATGTGTGTGTGTGTGTGTGTGTGTGTGTTATTTATTTATTTATTTCAATCCATCCATAGTACGGTCGTCATCACTTTTTGGCAATATGATGTTTGACAGATACAAAAGGAGTTTTGAACCAGTTTAATCTGGTCACTGCTGTCATAAATATCCTGTCCAGAGGTAGAAACTGGTACTCAGAGGACAATGCTAGAGCTGAATCAGAAATAATCGTTTCTGCTTATCTTATTATTGTCCAGCCATAAATCAACTCAAATCCTGTGATCCTCCAAGCACAATCTGCCAACACTAGCTAGTCTATTCTTCAACATTACTGACAGATTCTAGAACCGGATTTCACTGCTCACGGATACAGCAGGAAAATCATGAGCTGCTATTCTTCCCCAAAAATCTCTCATTTTTTAAAAATTCATGTCACCTATCATTGCAAGCCACCTACTTATAGTATGTAGAGATAGCATCAGATTAATTGTCTCTAGGACCATTTGGGTTTAATGTAAAATGTACAAAAATCTACAGGAGCAGTTCCAGCATTATGGATGTGACATCTGGACTCACAAGCAAAAGTCCCGGTTTGGCTTGAACACCCCTTGTAGTTGCCTGATATTTTTAGTGTATCAGTATGGTTTAGTAAGAACCATATCAATTATGCCTAATTTTCCGCATAATAAAATTGACTTTGCATGTAAGGTCGTTAAGGTGTAACGACCAGAGAGCGTACAGGGTGTCCTTAAGTGTGGCTTTCCCTATGAAAAGAGGTCTTGATCTTCAGCATGAAAAATAGGAAACACTGTGGGAGTGAAACAAAGAGGCTGTAATCAACCATATGTCCAGTTATACAGCTGTATAATGCAGTAATATCACAGTGGGTAGCACAGTTGCAACGGGCAGAATGCCCTATAGCTCTGCTCTGTGTCAACAGAGGCAGCTCCAACTTTGACATACATATATATATATGATATAGAGAGACATAAAGTATATATAGCATCATATACATTCTGTGTACTGATTGCATTGCACTGATACAGTATGTTTGTGTCCTTTTATTGTCTCTTTTATTAAAGTTATGAATTGCTGGTGCACCTTATGTATAGTTAGTTACGTTTGCACCTGTATATACAATCATCATTTACATAAAATGTACATAGAACCAGCATATTCTTAATATAATTTACCTCATTAATGCATTGTAATGTGCAGTTTTTTAGATTTGCAAGGTTTTTTTTACATAACTTTACCCATATCTCATCATGATTATGTAAATTTTATATATACTGTAGACTTAACATTCCTCTTTACCATGTACAGTACATACATGTACTTTATGTTGTATAATGTGTAAACTGGTTGCTGTACGATACAATTTCCCATTTCTCTTATATCTATCTGTCTATGTACAGTATCTATCTATCTATCTATCTATCTATCTATCTATCTATCTATCTATCTAATGCATGCAGAATACATTTGCAGAGAGAAGAGGGAAGGCAGAAGGGTTACTAGATTTATTTTCCCTGATCATAACACCATCTTGTGATCAGTATATGGTACTGCAAGAATTTACATGTTGGTTACAGTTTTTTTTTTTTTTTTCCAGACCGAACAACATGGGAAGCGATGGAGACATGTCTGGATTTTTATTTCTGTACAAATCAATGTATCTTTATTCTTCCTGAGTTAAGTGTAAAACCAGTTTGTCTCATATGTTCCGAAACTGTGGCGTTAATAACAAGCAGTGATGTGACGCTCCACTACGAGATAAAACACGGGTCACTAGAGCGAACACATACACAGCGGTCCGAGGTGAGGGCGTGTAAAATACCCGAACTGAGAGCCCAGTGTTTATCACACAAACAAGTTTTAATGAAACGTTTGCAATACTGCCTGACGTTTAACCTGCACTATAAGTGAAATCTAAACAAATGTTGATTAAAAACGATGTGATGAACAGTTATGTGCAGATTTAATAATATTCTTTATCATAAGCTACTAATAAGTTACTCGCTCAAAGTAAACAAACACCTGCGCCAATGGATATTAATTAGAAAAGCTAAGATGAATATTTTTACTAATATGTGTAATATTTTGACGGCTGAAACAACAGCACTGTAGTGGTATAAGTGAATATAAGTAGTATAAGAGTTGTTTCACAGCTTTATCCGATATACTTTTTCAATTTCTTATCTGTGATTCACTGCACATTCACACTTATTGACAGTTGTCTCTTTGCACTCATTCTGGACCTTCATGGACACTTATGGACACTGCACACCTGTACATTCGTGCACATTTACATACTTATATTTCATTTCCTTGATCGGTTGCACATAAGTCACTTTATATAAGACACTTTCAGGCATATTTGCACACGCACCACCCTGTACATTTCTATTTAAACTCCTACTTCATTTCCACACTAAAATTTCTATTAATTACTATATTTTTCTATATTTGTACAGTGTCATTTCTTCTACATATTTGTACAGCTAGGTTTTCTTATATTTTCTTATATTGTATATTTTGTGTGTATATATATACAGTATTATTCTTTCTTAGCTAAATTTACTTTCTATTTTATTAATATTTGTTAATTCATATTCATTTCCTATTAATAATCTTTTTTTAAGGTCACGGGTGATCGTTTAAGCATTTCACTGCATGTCGTACTGTGTATTACTATGTATGTGACAAAAAAAATTGAATTTGAATTTGTGTATTTGGTTGATGTATTACAACTTAGCGTAAACAAGGTGTAAGATATTCAACCTTAAAAAGTATTTCTTTGTATTAATAAGTTAGGCAGAGAATTCTGCTGTACAGAAAGATAGACTGACATAATTGTGGGCTTCAACCTGAAATAATTAATTTTTTTCCTTTTGTTCCTGGCACTGTGGTGTTCCACGCTACACAGTCCGGCAGGTGGCGGTAGTGCACCAATAAGCTGGCTGTCGGTCGCCTAAAAACCTCAAAGAAGAAGAAGCAGAAGGCGGCGGAGACGTTACAGAAATACAGCATTTAGAGAAAGCATTTCTAAATGTTCTCGAATGGCTGAGGCCTCGGGGCAAGGTAAGAGTCTTAAAGAAATGAACTTTATGCGCTGTTTTAGCTGGGTAGTTTGAAGAGACACTTTAGTAGTGAGTGAGACTAAGAGCGAGGTGGCTAGCTTTGCTAACAGCTCGCGCGTTCGTCCCGGCTAACGCTGCTCTGTTAGGAGCTGTAGGGCTGTGGTGTTAGCTTACTTTCCCCCTATGTCACACCAGGACCAGCTCCCAAACACGGACAAGCATAAAAACTGAAGTAACTAAAGGGTCAGTGTGTCTGGTAAATGCACAGCAAATAGCTTAGTCATCTAGTGTTTGGTTAAATCTTAATCTGTTGAATAAAAGTTTTCAAAAGTCTGATTAGTAGATTTGCTCTACTACACTTTGCACTGCTGTCCTGATGTGTGACTCATATCAGTGTTTGTGCTGACAGTAGCTCATCAGAACCAACTGTACAAGCAGGAATTTCCACCAATTAGCCATAACAATAAAAGCACCTGCCTAATATTTTGTATGTAAGATTGAGGTTCAGTATTTGTCCCATGTACCCTACAGCACAGCGAAATTATTTATTTAATATATCTCAGTTAGGAAGCTGCAGTCAGAGCGCTGGGTCAGCCAGGATACAGCGCAAGGGTTAAGGGCCTTGCTCAAGAGCTCAACAGTGGCAGTTTGGCGGTTCTGGTGCTTAATCCTTCCACCTTCTGATCAGCAATTCAGAGCATGAGCATGATTCAATCGCATGAGCCACCATTTCCCCCTCAAAGAAGTCATTTGGAGATGGCTGGGATTTAATTGAGCTCCATCCCCACTCCGCGTATTCCACCCGTATGCGCCAGAAACAGCTCTGAACCGCTGAACATCTGAAGGTTTGGTGCTGTAGTTTCTGGCATCAGCAGCAGTCCTGTAAGTTGCAAGCCTTTTTCACCGCCCCATGGTCCAGTTCTGCTCATGTAGGTGTTTTTGTCATGAACAGGGAACAGGATGGGCATGCTTGATCAAACATCACATTAACATTATCAATAATTTGTGCCTAATAGCTTAATGAGAGTGAACCCATCAGGCTAGGTCATCAGTGAGTCTAGAGCTAGCATGACCCTGTCACCTGTTATCTTCCTTGAACCAGATTTGGTACATGTCACCAACCATTTTGTACTAGGAGATTGTTTTGGAGATGGTCTGACCCAGTTGTCTAGCCATCACAGTCGACTTGGCCCTTGTCAAAGTCACATATCTCCTTACAGTTGCACATGTTGCAGTGCTACTGTAACAAGGTAATCAAATTCGCTTCATCTTTTAGTGTTTGTTTTTTTTATTTATTTATGGCTGTCCGGTGAATCAATGATGTGCCAGTCTATTACACCACATACACACAGAAGGAAGGAAGATTATGTGGATATTTTGAAGCAAAATATCCTGACATTGACTGAGATGTTAAAGCTTGGTCAATGTATCTTCCAAATGAACAATGATCCCAAGCATATGTTCAAGGTTGTGGCAAACCGGAAGGCAACCGGAAGCTTTTGCCCCAAGTTAAACAGTTTAAAGGCTATATTTCCAAATACTAATTAAGTTTATGTAAACTTTTGAGCCACTGGGAATGTGATAAAAGAAAGAAAAGCTGAAATAAATCTCTATTCTGTACTATTATTTTGACATTTTACAGTCTTAAAAAAGTAGTGATTCTAACTGACCAAAGACAGGACATTTTTTACTAGGATTAAATGACAAGAATTTAAATGTATTTGGATAAGGTGTGCGTATTCATCTTTATGACTTCAACTTGTGATGTTGCAAAATCAAGTTTAATCCGTGTTTAGACATTTGTTAACTGATTAGCTTATGTTGATTTCTAAAATTTAAGTGTTCGAAAGAGAGAAAGGGCTTAGGCCTGCTAGGACAGGCTTAAAAACAGGTAGCACTACAATTATAATTAATTAATATGTTGTGCAACTTCATCCTTTACATTTTTGCCCACTTTTTGTATTTATCTCCAGGCACAGAACAACCTAATTATGTACCAGGGAGGATCGGCCAGTCAGCGTCCAGAAGGGGTCATCCACGGTCGGGCCACAATAGAAAACGCGGAGGTCATATAAGGACCGGACACTCTGAGCTAGCCGGTCATCCAGAGGAGCAAAATGAATTATACGACAGTGAAGCGAAACACGTATCACACAACAGCCCATCTGCTAGATTTGAGACAAGGGGAGGGAGGGGAAGAGGGAGAGGAGGAAGAGGAGGGAGAGGAGGGAGAGGAGGTAGGGGTAATAGTGATCATTGGTCCCAGGGTCCACGGTGGTCAAGGAATGAGAGTGATAATGGCTCCTTAGTGCAGGACAACAGATCTGACGTTGGCCAACAGTTCAGCGGCTTACCAGCATACAGAGGCATCGATGGGGAGAATCAACAAAAATCCCCTGAAGAAGTGTACATGGGCGAGTTCCAACATGAGCCCAAAGAAAGCTGGCCACGAATGTCCAGGAGAGGTCGAGATACAAGAAAGCCGTTACCTAGACTGGGAGCAAATCAGGATGATCATGCAGCAGATGTAGATCGTACAACCAGTGTATTGGCCACCGAATTAGAGCATGAGCACAGGAACAACAGAGGATGGAGAGGAGGAGGAAGGCAGGGTCACTCTTGGAAGAAGGGGTCCACTGTACACGCTAGCAACCAAGGCAATTGGAGAGAGAGACCACCACCACCACAGACAGACAAGGTAGAGGAAGAGAAAATGAGAGAAGACCAACCCAGAGGTAGCAAAGAGGAGCCGAACTGGAGAAGTGCAAGTGGAAAAGAGCATGGGAGGAGACCTCAAATTCAAGAGCAAGGGCAAAGGAAAGGGGGACGTCCCGAGAAGAGGACTGGGCCGGTGAAACGTGTCGAGCTGCCCAAGAGCAAAGAGACCCAGACCGGTAAGGGTTCAAGTGCTATTTATACAATTTGGTGCTGGATAAAATGTTTCTGTAATACCATTTCAGAATTGTGTACATCAACATAATAACCAATCATGCTAAAATTCATCAACTAAAATGTAGTAAATTGGAATTTATGGAAATTTATTCTCAAAGCTGAATCTCATATTAAAGCAAAGATTTAGGCACAAAAGTCAAAGCATTTTACACAACCAATCTTAATTATCGCTCAATTGTATTATTGTCAATTCTGAGAAATTCCTATTGTTGAGGTGAAGGAATCTACAGTCGTGGTATGTAGTTTTGAGAATTACATAAATATTGGAAATTGGAAAAGTTGCTGCTTAAGATTTTATAATAGCAATTTGCATATACTCCAGAATGTTATTAAGAGTGATCAGATGAATTGCATAGTCCCCTGAATCCCGAAAAAAAACTTTACACTGCAGTTCATTGCTGTCATTAAAGGACCTGCCGAGATAATTTCAGTAATCGTCTTGTTAACTCGGGTGAGAATGTTGACGAGCACAAGGCTGGAGATCATGATGTCAGGTTGATTGAGTTAGAATGGCAGACTTGACATGTTAAAAGGAGGGTGATGTTTGAAATCATTGTTCTTTCATTGTTAACCATGGTGACCTGCAAAGAAACAGGTCACCAAAGAATCAATGCGTTGCCTAAAAATGGCTTCACAGGCAAGGATATTGTGGCTACTAAGATTGCACCTAAATTAACAATTTATAGGATCATCAAGAACTTCAAGGAAAGAGGTTCAATTCTTGTTAAGAAGGCTTCAGGGTAGGGCTGGGCAATACAGAAAAAAAATATCACGATATAATGTTTCATATCATTCGGTATCGGTAATTATTGAATATTTATTAATGAAGACCAGTAGAAAAAAAAGTTAGAATTTAACCACTTTATTTTAATTTACCAACATTACTAAGGCAAATTATTTTAATAGTCAAAAACAAAAAAAATTGAACAAAAATATCGTCTCTTATGTCCTATAATAAACGAAATCTAAGTGTTGAAGAGACTCTTAAACTTAAAATGTTATAAAATGTGTGCAATTGTAAATAACACTAAAGCAAACTTTGACGTAGATCAACATCTGTAAGATGTCAATAATAACAATATACAGTAAACCTCAAACTCTGTAAACAAAACTAATTATAATAATCAAATATGAGCTTTCGAGTAGAGGAACCAACCATCATTATTCACATRTACCTGTACATTGCAACATTACAAATTGTGAGCAAGAAAGACAAGTTGGTTCCCTCCATCTCTGGATTTAATGCTGTGAATGYGACTACATTACACCCTGTGCTAAAAGTTCATTCTGAGGGGTTGCTGGTGGCTGGGATGCACAAGTATTTTTTTGCAAGTTTGCTTACTATTGGGAAGTTGCGTTCATGTAGCACTTTGCAAAGAAATTATATGTGGATGATTATGGAACTATTAATTAACTTTACTCACAGATAGCTGAGTTTAATCGGTGGCCAAAACCCCGCGACGAGTGCAGTAGTTGAGTGAAGCGGCTCACCATATTTGCGCCGCTGTCAGTCGTGATGCACACGTGGAGCAGCGCATCAGCTAGGGTTTGCGCAATAAATTCACCAGTGTTTCCGGGAAAATATGCGGTGTCCAAGCATTTACTCTTTAGATTCCAGTTGTCATTAAAATGTACGCTTAAGCTGATGTGGACACGTGCGGCTTGTCCAGACGGCAGCTCACTGTCCACTGTTTTCCTACACTTTGTAGTAATTCTTTGGCAATGTAGTACGCGATCGCGTGGGTTATATCATTGTATCGCTTGGAGGATTTTTTATAAGGATTGCCGAGTACCTCTCCATCGCACAAGCAAGTTGCTTGTGTTTCCATACTTGGACGGGATGTTTTTTTTTATTGCAAAGCTTACACACAACATGGTTCTGGTGTTGATCAGAAGAAAAAGAAACAAAAAAACTGGTGAGCTGATTCATCATTTTTGATTCACAATCTCATCCGTACTGCGTGGCACGGCACTCATTTTCGCGTGTGTTATACTGACATGACTTGGTGATGACACAACGCGGAGTGGCTGCGTAAGCTTATTGGCTGTTTCCTGGTCACTCGTGCCACGCTCATTCATCGGGAGATCTGATAGGCTGTTGAGATTAAGGCAAGGCGCACGCTCACTCAGCCAGCCACATTTTAATAAAACTATAGCGCTTCATACCGAATGTTTTTTTTTTTATCGTTATCGACAATGGTCTACCGTCAATAAATACTGATACCGTTTTATCGCCCAGTCCTATTTCAGGGCGTCCAAGAAAGTCCAGCAAGCGCCAGGATCGTCTCCTAAAGAGGATTCAGCTGTGGGATCGGAGTGCCACCAGTGCAGAGCCGCTCAGGAATGGCAGCAGGCAGGTGTGAGCGCATCTGCACGCACAGTGAGGCCAAGACTTTTGGAAGATGGCCTGGTGTCAAGAAGGGCAGCAGAGAAGCCACTTCTCTCCAAAAAAAACATCAGGTACAGATTGATCTTCTGCAAAAAGTATGGCGAATGGACTGCTGAGGACTGGGGCAAAGTCATATTCTCGGATGAAGCCTCTTTCCGATTGTTTGGTGCATCTGGAAAAGAAGGCTTGTCCGGAGAAGAAAAGGTGAGCGCTACCATCAGTCCTGTGTCATGCCAACAGTAAAGCATCCTGAGACCATTCATGTGTGGGGTTGCTTCTCATCCAAGGGAGTGGGTTCACTCACAATTTTGCCCAAAAACACAGCCATGAATAAAGAATGGTACCAAAACACCCTCCAACAGCAACTTCTTCCAACAATCCAACAACAGTTTGGTGAAGAACAATGCATTTTCCAGCAC
>QMIH01002578.1:41864-62334 GCA_003987875.1 Clarias batrachus | reverse complement strand
GCTGGAAAATTGGGCATGAGGGCACACAATAATCTGGCAAGAGGTGGTGGTTTCTGAAAGAGTTTTATAGAGCAGAGTAATGAATGAAATTAAGAACAGGTGTGCTGAGCCGGTGAATGAGGCGGCAAAATGAAAGCAGTGGACTGGAGTGTGGAGCGGAGTCACAGGTGATCATCACTTGGCTTGAGGTGTGGGTGTGTCATGGTGTACCGTGACACGGGGTCAGGGTTTGAGTACTGAAAATATCACAGCCATGTTGAAATCCATATATACCGCACAACCTGTAGTGAGAATTTACTTTTATATAACAGTTTCACAAACACCATTTATTAAAACCATACTATTAATTATTTATTGAAGCAGTTATTTTGCTCTGCCAACACACATCAGGGATAAATATAGTTAAATATTTGTTTATACATTTTATAAATCAGTTGTGTTCTATGATCTTCTGTTTGATGTGATCTGTTGAGCTGCTTATGTTTTTTTTAGATCCAGTGTTAGGCACTGGATCCCAGTTTCTGAAATGTTTGTTTCTTAATCTGATATATCTTTTAAACAGCTGTTATTTGTGATAAACTAGCTGTGAAATTCAAGCCAATCCCGGACCCAGCATGTGTTTAGCATATTTAACCCACCTGTTGTATTCTGGTCAAATCTAATTGATTTACATGTTTCCTTTCTAAAAACAGTGCAGTTAATTTTATCCATTTCTCATAAGGTTCCATGACTTTGCTTACACGTGGCATTTTAATGAATAAAATAAATGTAAAATATTTTTTTTATTTAAAAAAATGTGTGTTTCATGGTGTTCCCAGTCATATAAAACTGAGTTCAAGCACGTTTTTACACTGCTTTCCCAGACCTAAACATGCAGGTTCTTTGAGCAAACACACAAACATGTGCAGCTCTGGAATATTTTATAAGCCTCAGTTCAGTACAGTTCAGTCTGTAGCAGCACAATGGCCAAGAGATATACTGCACATGAAGCTCTGGAATTATTTTTGACAATGACGGTAATAAGGGGATAGAAGCCAGGCTGAGCGTGAGGAGGGTTTAGAGGAGGAAGTGTCAGAGATTGAGAATGACACAGAGTACAAAGCCAGAAGAGGAAGACTCCGACACTGATGAGGAAGAAGACCCAGCTGAAGGTGTGGTCTCCTTTCGGCAAAAAAAAAAAAAAAAAAATGTTCCTGGTTGTCATCTACACCTGAGAGAAGAGGTCGGCTTCCATTTTATCAGGATGACATCAAGTCCGTTTTTCAACTTTTCCTCAGAGACGTTTAAAGACCATTGCCTATAATGGCTTTGTGGTTTAGAGGGAGATCAAACCATGCTGGAAGGAAAGCAAAAATTACACGAGGAGACACTTCCTTGGAGAACTTGCCAAAAGAATGATGGAGGTCCTCATTCAAGGGTGATGACACCTTCTACGAATGCCATCTTCTGCTGCATTAGTGAGAAACATGCAAGCAACAGCAGCAACATTCATGACAACCCATTAAGAAAGATGAAAAAGAAAGAGGTGGCGACTATGTGCACCAAGAGATAAAGAAGCTTTGTGTGCCACAGATGTAGTGTATTTATTTGCAAAGAACATGCAGCAACCTCAGTATACTGGATTACCCAACATGTTCATGAGAGGGCAAAACTGAGGAATATTGGGATGACACTAGTCTTTTCAGAGCTACATGAGAAAATTGTAAATATGCTCATTGAGTGTATATTTCAAGCATTAGTTTTGTAATGTACTATATTTTCGCTTTGTATATTTTCGCTTTTGTTTTCAATAAATAAATCATACTGGTCAGTTTTGACCAGGAACACAAAAGGTTTTATGTTATGCAACAGTTTAGAACATTTAAGTCGTTTGAGAAAGGTGACTTTAGTAAAAAGTTCGGTGAAGTGATAAATAGTACAATAGGTTTTATCTTAGTGCTTGTTATAGTCAAAACAATATCTGTAATGTTCATAATGTTTTTCCTAAAAAAAATGAGTTATATGAGTTCAGGTAAATAACATACAAAAACAAATGCAAGACCTTACAAGAGCTGAAGTTGATAAAAAATAGCTAATGCAATATAAAGTAATAGTCAATCTATTATTGTGGATTTATAATAGAATAAAATGATCCATGTCAAAAGTGACTGAAAAAAAATAAACACAACAGGAAGGTTATATACAATTTCAGTCAGAAGTGGCAATGAATTGGGGAGACAGCATGATCAAGAAGTTCATCATGTGTATGACTAGCAAAAGCGCTGCAGCATTCAGTCCATTCATTTATGTTTTAAAATAAATGCACAGTAATTCCAACATATATGTTATATATCACACTGAAGGACAGTGCTGTTGTGTTGAACATCATGCCTTTTCTGAGACTAAAGCACTGGTATGCTCCTTTCCCTCACATTTTTTTTATACAGATTGTTGAAGCACTCTGAAAGTGTAGTACGCATGCCTTGAAAGTGCCTTCTTTTAGACTGAAGAAGCTACGTACTGTAGATGTGTATTGAAATATGTTAAACCAACAAAACATCCAAATAAAATAAAATTTAAATATAGTTGCAAGCAACGATGACGGGCCCAAGCACCCTGTGCCATCGCCACCTGTGCAATCGCCACCTGGTTGCACCGCACAACCTGCACAAATCACACACTATACAGGGATAATGTCAGTTTGGTACCTAAATATTTGTTTGTCTGTCTGTGTGTGTGTGTGTGTGTGTGTGTGTGTGTGTGTGTGTGTGTGTGTCTGTGAGTGGTAATATTTGTGTTCTGTTTTGCAATGAAAAACTCACCCACACACTATATGTGCGCAGGATCCTTTTGTATAACTAAGGATTATTCTTTTTTTTACACATTACGGCATCATTTGTCAATGTGATGTCACTGAACATGATGTGACTGAACTTGTCACTGAATATAATGTCACTCAATATAATGCCACACAGAAAGTTATTATAATTTTTTTGTGTAGGTTTAAGGCATTATCACGGCTGACTTGTTTGAGATATCAAAAATCCCTCCGCAATTTTGCATCCTCAATGCCTTTAGATCTCTTTGGCCCAGTTTGGTAGCGATTGTATAATTTCCTTAGGAGGAGTATATCAAAATCCATTGGGTGTGTTCTTGTAAATGACCCAAAATAACCGGCCTCCTGTTGAGTTGAGCCCAGGACATGCGAAAGTTGTTCGGCTCAATGAGCTATAAATGTGTCCCGAATTTCGTGTGCCTACGTGAAAGTGTGTATGAGCTAGGCGGCAAAATCTCTTGTGAGGGCCCCTGAGACTCCCAGGTATCCGAATGGCAGCAGATTCCAACCTGCCTGCCAAGTTTCATGAGTTTTTGAGCATGTTAAGACGCTCGAAAAGTGCAAAAGGGTGGAAAAAAAATAATCCTTAGGAAAACAAGAAGGTCCTGTGCACCTTATAGTGCTTGAGCCCTAAATAAATGTCAAACATAATAAGATATGCCCAGGACCTCAAAAAATGTAGAGAAATATAGACAAGCTGCTATATTTCTCTATCTCCAGATCTTGAGACCATTGTAAACAGGAATACATTTGCATTGACTTTAACAGATTTATCCTCTACTGAGTATTCACTTAATCCCTCACTATTTATTCTTCAGGTAGTCCAAGTACAACTAATTTCAGTTAAAATGACATGTACATATGCTTCACCTCCCATCTGAAAAGAACCAGATGCCTTTTTTTTTTTACGCAGAAACTCATAGATACCAGGGAATATATTTTAAGTCAGTTATGACTCATTCATGACACCTCACCTTTTTTTCATTTCACACCAATTTAAAAATATACAAGCAGATAAAAAAAAGAAGAAAAACAAAACCACATTAACCACTTGCTCTGCTCACATGCTGCTCCCCAACTTATAAGCAACTCATTTTTTCATTTTAATATTTTAAACTAAATTTCTACAAAAAAAAAATTCTGTCCTCTGTTAAAACAGCGTACTTTCCATCTTCACAAGTTCCATATGTTTTAAATACGTGCACATCTGAGCCTATGCTCTTCTGTAATAAGGTTCATCTTGAAATATAAAACTATTGTGCCATTGTTATTTAGCTTTGTATTCATCTAAATATATAGCTAATTAGCAAAATACAAATGCCAAACTGTATTATCAGTTCTGCTCTAAATATGTTGCATTGCATAAACGAACCAGACAATTAATAATAATAATTAATAAGTAGTGAATTTTTACCATTTAGCAGCAGTAAATAAACACTGAACTGTCTACTGAACTTTCGTTTATTACAACTTACATCTTGAACTGTAATAGTCACAAACACATTGTTGTGGAGATGTGTGAATAAGGTTCATGTTGAACATGACCAATTTCTTTCTTACTTACTTAATTATTTAAAGATATCCTGTCTGGCCAAAAATAGTTGCACTCTCTAAAAATTTGTTGAACTACTTTTAGCTGTGATTAATAAATGCATTCACAGTGGCATTATTACAATCATCTTATGCAACATAGTAATGCCATAGAAATCTTCGCTTAAACAAGTAATTTGATGCCTCTGAAACATAGTAAAGCTTTTCCATGATGAGAGAACATGTCTCCTGACAACATTGAAATGAGATGCCATTAAATAGCTGCATCAAATAGCTGCTTACTACTATTGTCAATTAAAAATATTAATCACTGCAGTAAAATTAGCTTTTTTTTATCAAATGCCAACTATATTCTCCTGCACAAACAGTAACAAAAATTTGAAAAGTAGGTTATGAATATATTTTTTAATAAGTTAAAAAGAACATTTACTTACAGAGGGTCACAGAGAGTAGACTGAACTCCATTATGCTCCTGTAATGATTGACTGACTGACAGAAAAGTGATGTATTTGACTGTGTCTACACTTCCTGTCGTCTGTGTGTGTGTGTGTGTGTGTGTGTGTGTGTGTGTGTGTGAAAGTGAGAGAGAGAGAGAGAGAGAGAGAGAGAGAGAGAGAGAGAAGTAGGGGAGAGGTCACATTTCTAATTTAGTTTACACGTATACACACCTGACAGTGTACACTCCTTTTTTTTAGGGCCCAAGCACTATAGGATGGTTAGGACCGTCTTGCTTTTCTAAGGATCTTTTTGGGCATCTTAACATGATCAAAATCTCATGAAAATTGGCAGACAGGTTGGAATCTGCTGGCATGGCCCGGGGCCCTCAAACAAGATTTTGCTGAATAGCTCATACACACTTACACGTATGCACACAAAACCCGGAACACATTTAGAGCACATTGAGCCAAACAACTTTCACATTGCATGTCATGGGCTCAACTCAACAGGAGGCCATCCAGTTAATTTGGGTCGTTCACAAAACACATCCGATAAATTTTGATATACTTCTCCTAGGGAATTTATACGATCACCACCAAACCGGGCCGATGTGATCTAAAGACACCCAGGATGCAAATTTGTAGGGGGATTTTTGATATCCCAAACGGGTCAGTCATGACAATGTCTTAAATGTACCCTAAAAAGTGGTTAATAACTTTCTGTGAGACATGATATTAAGTGACACGTTCAGTAACATCACGTTCAGTGACATCACATTGAGTAACATCATAGTGTGATGCTTTTTTTTTCCAGCATATGCGGCCTACTGTACACACACACACACACACACACACACACACATACACACAAATGTTGGCATGACAAAAATTTACGGCCCAAGCTGACATCAGCCCTATACCCCATCATATTGTGCAAACTATGCAGGTTGTTTGGTGCGCCCTGGTGGCAATGGCATCTGGGGATTTTTGGAAATCTAACCATAAAAGTCCCCTTTTCTAAAATTATATAATAAAGTTTTTTGGGATATCCAATTAAATGCATTTGCTCACTGTGTACCTTCCATCCAGCGGACAACTGGCTCTCCTAAACTCACCTCTTTACTGAAAAAAAAAGAAAAAAAAAAAACAATGGGAGAACTTTTATTTTGTAATAAATAAATGGCATACAGGTACATGAGTGGAAAAATACTTTAGACAAAAAAATAAGGCTTCCTTAAAAAACTTGACACCAAGTGTTACCAATTCAGTCCAGCAGGTAGCAGTAATGCACCTAAAAGCTGGCTGCCAATTGCTATAATAATAATGATGATGATGATGATGATGATGATGATGATGATGATTATTATTAGAAGATACTGAGGTGTTGAAATGAACTGTTTTGTTGAATTGTTGAACTGAATTATTTGTTTCATGTACTGTTTTTCTTCATTTTTTCACTTCTCTGTTTTTTTTTGCATCCCATGTCCCATTTTTAAAAAATATATTTCTCCTTCAGTTTTTTTTTTTGTTGTAGTTGTTTTGTTTTTGTTTCCTAGTCACACTTTGTACAATTACTCATTTAAAGTTAAGATTGTCATTTAAAATTTTTAATTCAATTAGAAATGGCACTTTCCAGTAAATACCTGGCTTTTATTAGACTCATTAATAATTTCTGCAAAAATGAAGTCAATAACTGGGTAGAACCACTCCTATTTAATGTTCCCAGACCTTTTTTATGAAATAACAAGAAAATGCCATCTTTATGAAGTACATTAAATCACATTGCACAACACCAAGACATCACTTAAATAAAGATGGGTTTCCCTTTGAGCCTGGTTCCTCTCACAACTTCTTCCTATTGATATTTTAGGGAGTATTTCCTTGCCACTGTTGCCCTTGACTTGGTAATCACAGACAGATTGGTAATCATAATTCATAGATATTTGCAAACTCAGTTTCATATATACTTTTTATTCTTTAAATATTTGTTTTGCAACAATGTCCATTGACAAATGTGCTATAAAAAATAAAAATGAAATTGTGTCATGAAATTCCATATGAGGGTCCTTGTTTTTTGGAAGCAATAGAAATTTATGGACTCAAAAGAGCCATCAGAGCATGTGAGCAAATATATACAGCCAACACACATCACTTTGTAGAGTGCATGTTTTACATAAATGTCTTCAAAATAACTCTGGGTGAACACTCAGAATCAAGCTATAGTATTATTAATAATAGTAAGGATGCTGTAACAATCCTGAAGGTCTCTCTCTCAACTGAGCATGTGATTGAAATTAGGGATTTCAGTTTGGATGGAAATACACTGCCAGTACAACAGAGTCTTCTCAGAAGTTTCCTTGTGTGGCTTTGGAGAGGAAACATTTTGATGGGGATTAAAACTGCACGAAATTTAAAATGCAGTTTAGTTAAGTACATTTTACTTTTGATTCATAGTCAGGCCAAGCTAGTTGACATCAAAGTTGTATCAAACTAGGAGTTGCAAGTTTGTGGGATGATGGGCGATGCAAAAGTACAGAGATTAAAACTTAAGGTTTTTAATTATAATATAAAGAAAACAAAAAAATCAAACCAGAAGCTATGACTCAAAAGGAACAAAAACAATAACATGAAGCTATGGCAAGAAATCAGTTTAACAACAGAGCATTTTAACATATGGGAAGAAAACCTACACACCCTGTTGAAAAATCCAGCATAGACCAGATTTATGCTGGTCTGTGCTGGTTAATACTGGTTAGTGCTGGTCTGATGCTGGTTTAGCTGGTGAACCAGCATAACTGATGGAAGACCAGCGTATATATGATGATGAAACCTTACCACCAGCATTGGTCTTGCCTAGTTAGAGCTGGTCTGGTGCTGGTGAACTTCTGGAAGACCAGCATGCCTGCTGAAAAGTCCAGCAAATGTCAGCATTATTTATATTAATTATTATATTAATTATAAAAAAAGTGTTTTTCATCATTGTGAGTGCACTTAAATGAAAGAAGAGTTTTATAAAGGCTATGTAGCTTATATAATTTTATTATATTGTTTTTGAACATTAATCTGGCAAACGTTTTCTGATGCACACCCAGAGTCTGTTTTCTGGCTACGCTAGTATTACACATGATATAATCTAAAAGCTATGTAACGAGTTCGACCCAATGTTGCATGGGCAGCATGTGCATGTGCTGGTCTGGTTGGCAATGCCCTGCTGGCATGCGGGCACAGGCTGGTGAGCGGTGATGAGCGAAGGTGCCATGGGAGTTTGAGCAGCTTGTTCACACGCTGTCCTCTCGCGGAGATCAAAGCTCGGCCTTCCCCTTTTTAAATTCTCTGGGGCGCATCAATCACCCCGCTTGCGTGCCACTCTCCTTAGTTAACTCCACCGCGCTCTGCTTTTTAAAGTCCAGTTTCCCAAACAGTCCCCGAGATACACTCCCAGCTGTGTTTTATAGCGTGGAGAGCAGCTCGGGATCATTAGCGTTGATAACTCACCAGCCGTCCCTAGTTAGGCAGCCCCGGTCCTTCGAACACCTGCAGAAGGGGAGGCCGCCTGGGGCACGTTCCATTTTCCCACTCCCATGCCACTCACGAGCTCCACCGCGTTACGTTCTTCTCGGCCCCCGGACTAAACTCCGTGCCTTGCTTTTATAATGCGGAGCAAGCCCGAGATCCTATTAACGTTAATCACTGCCAGCCGGCCCGCATAGGCGGCCCCGTCCCTTAGCACACCTGCAGAAGGGGTGCCGCCTACTTAGGGAGCCTACGAAGTGAGCGAGGGGCGATAATAGATTTCGGCGCATGCCCATCACAGGCGCATGCCGTGACACTGCCTCTCCCTCAGTTCCGAGCTCACCGTTGCCGCCGGCACTGCCTGCTTGTGAATAAGACCTCAACCTCATTTGGGACTTAACCCACGGTCCATGCCAGGTACCCCCGTGCCTGCATTCTCCACCAGTGTAACGAGTTCGACCCATTGTTGCACGGGCGGCACCATGAAACACAGACACGAGGCGAGATCTTAGGGGAAAAGGATAATTTATTTGGAATAAATAGGGGAAGGAAAGGGTGAAAGGAGGGAGGAGGGAGAGAAAGGGAAGGAATGAAGTGTGCATGTGCATGGTCCGAGGCAGTGCCCAGCTGGCATGTGGGCACGCGGCTGGCGGCGGTGGGCGGAGTGGCAGAACGGAGCACGCGAGGCAGCGCTCCTGCACGCTCCCTCTCGGTTCCTCCCTGCTGTAGATGGCCGGCCTGGCCCCTCCCAGCTCTCTGTGGGCGTGGCCTCAGGCGGGAGCCTTGCTTGGACATCCTTCGGCTGGGCGGCTTTCCTGGCTGGGATCGGCGTCCTTAACGCTGTCCGCCTCGTGGCCTTTTCCTCTTCGGCGACGAGGACGCGAAGGCGGGCTCGACGCGGGAACGTAGGATGAAGTGGGAGCCCATCTCTTTCCCAAAAGAGAGAGATCAAAGGGGCGGAAATCCAGTGTCCTTTTAAGTCTCTGGGGCACGTTCCATTTCCCCCTCCCATGCCACTCACATGCCACCGCGTATTGCGGAGCAAGCCCGAGATCCTATTAATGTTAAATCACTGCCAGCCGGCCCGCATAGGCGGCGCCGTCCCTTTGCACACCTGCAGAAGGGGTGCCGCCTACTTAGGGAGCTTATGAAGTGAGCGAGGGGCGATAATAGATTTGGGCGCACGCCCATCACAGGCGCACGCCGTGACAATTTCATTCTTCTATTAGCGCAAAAACACAAGCGGGGCTGAATGACATCGACTGACACAGTAGCACGTCCTGACAATGTTTTAATTTAATGGTCATTTAGTTTCATTTATTTTGGTTTTATCTACTACTAATTTAAAGAAAACAAAATATAAGATGACCCAAAACCCTACACGTGTAGCTTTTCTAATTACATATGATAAAATCGTATTTCAGAACACTCGTAAATCAAATCCCATAAGAAATAATGGAAACTCGGATTATTGGTTCCACACCGCAAAAATGAAATGCATAAAAAGAATTAATACAAAATATAAAGTAAAAATAAAAATAATTAACCTGCACTTTATCTTTAAAGAAACATATAAGAATTAATCCCGACAGATAAGTGTTTCAGTTAAGGATAATTAAATGTTGATTTCTAGTCGGGCCAATCCAATTAAGCAGTCTAGTGAAGACTCATGTTACTGATGTTGATACTAGATGGTTGACTGGGGATTCAGCAGATTTGTATTTAACATTATTTCACTCTCACTTGTGTCTGCCTCCTCTAAGCATGAAGAGCCAGAATTTGGTTCAGCGTTGGCTGAACGAGTATACCGCCGAGTCATCACCCACTCGACCCGCTGTGAGGCTATCTCTGCCTGCAGCACTCAGACTTTCTGCTATGGGAATAGTGCTACTCTTGCACTCTCTAACCCTTTCTAAAGTCTGGATTCTTCTCCGTCAGAGTGCTCACTAATACACACCTACAGTCTTTTGTAAAAGTTTAGGCACCCCTTGATAAATAACAGATTTTGGTGATTTTTTTTAATTGAAAAGATGTTAACAAAATCTCTCTTGGAAAGGGAGAAAATGCATAGTTACTTTTTATGTCATAAATTAAACAAAGATATAAAAAGAAATGTGGCACTGTGCAAACGTTTGGTCACCCTACATAATCAGTTTTTAGTAACACCTCATCTAGCAGATATCACAGCTTGCAAACGCTTTTTATAACCAGCTAAAAGTCTTTCGATTCTTGTACTGTACTTGAGATTTTCTCCCATTTTTCCTTGCAAAAGGCTTCTAGTTCTGTAATATTCTTTGGTATTTAAAAAAACTGAGATTTTTCGCTGCGGTTTTCGCTTTTCGTCAACACACAATCAGAGTTTTGGTCGTTGAAAATGGAGCTTTTGGAAAACACCGGCCAAAGTGAAGATTTTCCAAAACTCAGTTTTCAGTGGTGTTGTGTGGACACATGGGGAAATGGAGATTTCGGCTTGTTGTAACGTCACCTTGTGCAGATGATGTAACTGTCTATGTGCTCGTCTCCTTGATTTGTGCAATAGCGGACGTACATACAATAAACTAGTGACTGTGTTAACGTTGTGTACTGGACCTTTTACATGCATGTACACACACACGCAGTTACTCACACATTACGTTAATGAACTGAGGAGCCTGAATGTACTACTAAGCTCACTGCTGTTACATACTGTACAAAACTCTGACTACACAGACCCCGCAGACAGCGACGGCGGTTTGGGACGAGACCCGGTCGGATTTCTACAAAGCAAAACAGGTAATGACGTTTTGTTTAGGCTTATGGTTGGCCCCCTGTTGATTAAGGAGACTTCTAACAGCGTGTAACAGGGCGTTTTGTGTTTTCATGTGGACAAAGATATTTTTAAACCCTAGGTCGTGTGGACAGAATTATTTATAAAAATGAAGAAGAAAAAAGACTCTGAAACGTTTGCACAGTGCCATAATAATGTTCAATTTATGGCATAAGAAGTAACTATGCATCAATGCTTGTGAAAATATTGTATATTTTTTTCATTTCCAAGAGAGACTGTGTTAACATCGTTTCAATTAAAAAATCACAAATTAGTGCAATCCACAGCATAATGTACTGAACAATACAAATTGAATAGCTTACTGCCATTATATGTCTTAAAGTACAGTAGGTGGACACTTTTCTGCGAAGGTTTTTTATTAGATGGCTGTGTGCATTCAAGCATCAGTGGGGTCATGTCAGGTGAAGAGGCCTGACAGCCCCTCAGATTAAAGCCGTTATGAAGCTTTACAGAGCATAGATACATCTCAATATCAACTGTTCAAAGCAGAGTATTACTATACATATTTTGGATAAACGCCTTCAGCATTGTTTTACAGTGTAGCAATAAATGAATTAGAAAAGACCAGGGAATTAGGTGCTTGTGTCTGAACATTGACGGGTTGTGTAATTTGTTTAACTCTACAGATAATGACTTTTTAGTGCCTTAGAATCTAGTAATTGTGTAATCGGAATATAAGCAAAAAGCATAAAAAACATTCATTCAACTTTAAGATGGACAACATCTTAAGATGAATGAAGATAATGCAATGATGCTTCATCATAGTCATGTTTAAATTCATACCTTGTAGTCCATCCATCTAGGAACCTGTATAGTCCACCTAGTGACTGTGGAGGCCAGTGGTGAACATTGTATTTGGGAACAGCAATTAGTCTAAATAATCTGCATGTCTTTGGACTGTGAGAGGTAACCAGGGTACCTGGAGGAAAACCACTAAGCACGAGGAGAACATGCAAACTCCGTGCACACAGACCCTGAGGCAGGAATCAAACCGGGACCCGGAAGTGACAGTGCTAACCATTAAGCCACCATGCAATATGCATTGTAATAATACTACTAATTATATTTAGTAATATAATCACAATGACGCATGTTATTGTGGAGCATCACCATCACAGGTCTACGTGTTACTATATGATGATAATTAGTATAGTATAAAGGATTCTCATTCTAAGTTGCTGCTCTCTCTTGACTCTCCACACATCACTCGGTTCTCAATTGGTTCTACACATACGCCATCCAAATGCTGTGGAGATATTCAGTGTGATGTTGTTCACTACATCAGTGTACCCATACAGTATGTAGACATGAAGTATGAGCAATATCACTTCTGTCTGATTGCTTATTTACTCCTGAATGTCCTGAATGCATTAAGAATATATACATACACTGAATAATACTGCAGGATTAAGATATCAGCTTTTATCAATAGAAAGAATGCACACAGACTTTTTTTTGTTAATCAATAGCAAGCATATTTTATTGAAAAGTAGAAGAAAAAAATGCAAATATTTAAGAAGGTGCATTCAACATTTTTTTTGTTGTATTTCTTGTACTTTATATGATACATTGTTGCAACCAGATTACATCATTCTGTACATTTAAAAAGCACCATGCAGAAAATTCAGAAATCTCCTCACATAACTACATTTTTAGGCAGACAAAATATTACAAAATTAAACATAAGCATTAAACCCACTTAAGCTTATTTTTGCTTCATAAGAGAAATGCATTTTCTTATGCACTTTTAAAGACTATTTTTCTTGTTCAGATTATTCAGTAATTTACATTACACAAACCAGAACAAAACAGCTGCTCAAAAGCTACTCTGCATTTAACAGCATGACATTATAACAAGACTTTAACATTCACCAATGCATTCTTTTAGATTAAATTCACTCACTCCTCTATGTGTGAACTGTAAAAGAAATAGTATAAAAAGTCGTTTATTTCAATGCAACTTTATTCCAGGTGTTTTGGCAGAAAAATAGCTGAAATGCATTGATTTCCATCCTAAACACACACACACAAAAAATGTTTCATTTTAATGGTTATGATTGGCAGTGAAATGACAAGTGACAAAGCTTCAGGAAAAGATGTTTTAGAAAATAAACATAATTCATTCAGATATTTGCAACTGTATATAATTTTTTTAGTAGTATTTTTTTTTTGTTTTGTAAAAATGTTGAAGCACATTTCTTTTGATGTGATTTCTTAAGATATTTTCAGACATGGGATAAATCAATGCTTTTTTCAGTTTGGCTTCATTTCAACATACCCATGACCATGATAGACGAAACTATGGTATATGGCATATTTTCTATTTTTGCAAGATTCTAAAGTACAATACATGTCTAATGTGGTGTCTAGTTCATGTGTGAAAATGATTCATCATGCTTCCAGAACCACCCTTTCACATTCTGTCCTGGACTATGGCAGCATCTGGTCATTCAGTACATTCAGGTGGACAGCTGACTTAATTTTATTGCCATGTAACGTTGCTGAGTCTAGACCTGAGCAACTGAAGCAACCTCAGATCATAATATTGCCTCCAGAGGCTTGTACAGTGGACACTATGCATGACGGGTGCATCACTTCATGAAGTACCCTTCTCACCCTGCACCCACCACTCTGGAATAGGGACAATGTGGACTCAACAGACCACGTGACATTTTTTCATTGCCTAGAAAACTGAAGCTTTTTCTGATTAGTCTCACTAACAAGTGGTTTTTCATTGACACACAACTGTTTAGTCCCAGTTTCCCTTATGTGTTGATCGTTACTAAACATAGCTGTGACTTCTGTTGAATTCTTATGATGCAACTTCAAGTGTTTAAGGGCGTTTTCACACTGGTAACGTTCCGTTCCGTTCTGTACCCGAGCACGATTTCTCCCCCTCCCCAATCCCCCCGCAGGTCTGCGTTCACACTGTAATAGCGATTGTGATCCCGGGCACACTTGCGTATTTACACAACCGGAAACAGTAGGTGGCGGTAGAGAGGCAGTTGGTTTGTTTTTCGCGGGAAAAAAAAAAACTAAGAAAGAAGAAGAAACGCTACTCGGGTCATGAACTGTGAGACACTTGTTAATGCTCCGTGTGGATGTTTTTTTTATGACAAAAACAACGGCACTGTAAACAACATGCCTATTGACACATCTATCGCGCGACTCAGAGGGTGAAATGAACGCGCGCTGCACGGACACAGSACGAGGCACTGAGGAAATATCGTAGTTTTTATGTGTAGTGTCCGATTATGTTCGGATATTTTCGTCTGTCTAAATTTCTAGCAAATGCTATATTTCGGCATTTCTTCACTAGCCACGTTTGTTTGTGTACAGAGTCGAACTGGAACTACGTCACTTCCTCTTTTGAGCACGAGCGCGTACTTATGTCCCGCCTTCCGTTCTCGGGAAGGTATGAACCGTTCCAGAAACCACCTCTGCAATCGGTCCAGGGATCCGATCCTGAGCGCGGAACGGTTCGGAACGATTCCWTTCTCACAGACAAAAATCAACTGGTCCCGGGGCCAAGTGTACTCGGAAACGGATCCAGGACCGCAGTGTGAAAACGCCCTAAGTGATCTCCATTCATGATGTTTTTTTCTGACCATAATTCTTCATGGAAGTTCATGGGTAAGTACTATCCTCCTGGGTTTTGTATCTGGGGGGTCCTTAGCCCAATTCCAGTAATTTCAAATCTACTTACTATAACTGTTTAGCTTTCTTGATGCAGTCCAATAATTTAATCCTCTTAAATATCAATGTTTTTTGACCACACAGCATAAAGGGCTTCTGCCAAGTGCCAAAATATAGGTGGGCAGTTTTCACAACTTGATACACATTTTTTTTTTTTTTACCTATGCTCACATTCAGAGCCAATAAAGATAAACTCATCTGACTGAGACCCAGCGTTTTGGTGATTTTTATCAGGATATACAATATAAATTACAAACCAATCAGAACAAATAAAACTGAGTTGAATCGCTTAAATATTTCCAGTTGGATACAGAGTTCTGAATAATGTGTAACTAAACATTTGCCATTTCTTTAAAGGTCATGTATTATACCCCATTTCAAAGAAGGTAACAAAAGTCATAGAAGTCTTCAAAATGTGACTTTGAGGAAGTGCATTGTCCTAGCCAGTTAGAAGACAGGGAAAAGAAACGTCCATGTTTTGGCCCTTATCAAGGATTTGCTACATATTTTCCATCCACATTTCTAGTGAACATAACAAGGGCCAAATACCTCTAAGGCCGTTAATTCACAAAGATATTACCAATATTTAGCAATATAAAAGTTATAAAATATAAAAAGAACTAACAGTTGAAGAAGGCTAGGTTAGCCATTACATACTGTAAGCAGAGCTGGGCTGAGCATTGAGCTAGGGGATCATCTCTTGGTATAGGAGATCATTTTAGGGACAAAATCTGTTTTACCAGTACATACTGTAAATGGAGGCAGCATTGAATTTTTGGCTGAATATCCATCTCATTGTCTAAAGATGACTTGAAGTGAATATTGTATAATAACTCCTTTAACAATAAATACACTAGATGAAGACTCACCATGCACCGTAATGTTGACAGGATTACTGTTTTCTCCAGATTCAGACTCACACCAGTAAACTCCAGTGTAGGATGTGGAGAGGGAGCTGATATTACATGTAGATCCTGTAACTGATCCCCACAGTGAACATTCTAACACTCCCTGACTGTGTGTGTATCGTCTCACTATCCATTCAGTAGAGTTATTCTGGTCCTCACAGCTCAGTGAGAGAGACTGTTTAGTAAAGTGTTGAGTTCTGTTGGGACTGATGATCAGAAAGACTGGAGGAAATTCACCTTAAATGTAAAAATAATAATTCACATGTTTAATTATTGTTTTTATGTACTTATACTGAATACATTTACACCAAATTTAATTAAACTATTTGAATGAGGATCATTAATCAGCGCTTAGCGCTATTCTACTGCATTCAACATTCCCCACTCAAGAAGGTGAGCATATAAACTTTTTTAACATGAAATTTGTATTTTCGTACCCAAGAGTAGATGAAGAGAACAAAATTAAACAAATGAGAAAAAAAAAAATTGTACTCTGTCAGTTCCATAGTGATGATTTAAAATTTAAAAAAATACCCCATAACAATTCTGTTTGGCAAAATTAGCTAAACCTTTGCTTTCAGTATCTAGTGTATCCCCATGCAGCAATAACCGCTATGTATCCTTATTGGTAACACTTAAACATTTAGACACATAGGTTCAGTCACCACTGCATTTGTTTTAAACATAAGATACACATTTACACATGTATATATATGTTGAGCTTTCATCATCAGTGGTCCATAGTGGCTATAGAATGTAAAGTTTGTTAAAGGCTTGATCGTTTCTCTCTCTGATGCACGTATATAAACACACAACCACATCCTACAGTAAATTATTGTTGTTTTATTTTCCTCACCAGTGATCCATAGTGGCTGTAGATTGCTGTATTGTGTGTCAATGTCTTCTCTCTTTCCTCTGCACATATAAACTCCTGTGTGATTAAGTGCAGCAGGAGTGAGAGTGTATGAGTGTCCAGATCCTCTGCTGCTGTATGAGAGTAGTATAGTTTTATACATGACATGACCATCATTGGTCCTGTAGGGAGAATCTCTGGTCAAGGTGAATGTCCAGTTTGTAGAGGAGTCTGTAACCACACAGGTTAGGGTCACTGAGTCTCCTTCAGTCAGCCAGCTCTGTGGAGATACACTCAGTACGATCTGGGGTGTCTCTGTTACACAGAAAATATAACATTTTAAATCAGTATATTTCCAAATCACAATCAAAATATCACACCACCTAAAGACAAAAGCCCAGTTGTGGCTGGGAATGTGGATATACCCTAATTACACAGAGTCTTCAAATGGGTTTAGGTGCATGTCTGAATTGCACAACCTATTGTAGTCATATTAACAACTAAATAAAATAATTTCACAAAAGTCTTCATTATTAAAAACATACATATGACTTAATGTCAGCGAGCTGCACTTCACAAGGAATCCAGTTGCAAGTGTTTGACGAGTGAGAGAATTTTTCATCTAGGCATTTAGTGGGGATAAGGTGAGACGACATAAATGAGAGATGTGAAAGGTGGGGTTGCCCTGCTGCATGTTGGAGGGAAGCAACTGTCACCCAATACTTTGGAGCCTAAGAGCGTCTACAATCTGCCTGTTTTCTATGATCTGTAAAAGCATATAAGAAAGTCTTTCTGGCTAGCAACCAGGTCCTCTTCATTGGTGGATGATATAATTTTTTTTTATTTCTATAACATGATGGACAGACAGAACCTCCACCTCCTCCAGCACCCCAAGAGGCCATGCACCTCAGAGAAATCTTGAGTGCCTGGTTCTTCCTCTCTGTCTGGCCATTGGATTGGGACTGGAACCCTGATGACAAACTGGGGGTAGCTCAAATGAGCTTGCAGATAATATTGGGGAGGCGTTAGGGGAAAACAATAGAGCTGCATCCACTAATGAAATAGTGGTAGAAATTGGCAAAGCCTAGAAGCTCCTGTCCTGAGCTTGGACTGGGCCAATTGGTGACTGCCTGGAACTTGGCCAGTTCCATCTTAATGCAGAACCTGCGAATGTGATGTTGCTGCTGCTTGTACAGACTTTAAGAAAAGATAAGTATTTAATCCAGGTACACAAACACAAAGGAGTTTAGAAAGTCCCTGAGCACATCATTGATGAAAGCTTGGAAGACAGCTGGGGCGTTTGTCAGTGACATTGTTTCTTCAGAGTGATTGGCTGAGACTCTCAGGCCTAGTGAAGGGGTTTGAGGGGTTATGCAGATAAAAAGGGGGTTCCCAAAGCTTTGGCTGAGGTGGCACTGATCAAGTCCCTGTTGGAGCCTGAGTCGATTAGAGTCTGGACCAGGTAAGATTGTCATTCATAAACAAGATACACAGAGAATAACTGTCAGGAAGTCTTTCTGGAGTCTTTTAGGGGCCCTCTAGTACAGCTGGGAGGACTAGAGGGCCCCTACCTTTTACTCGTCAGTCTTTAAGCACATGACACAATTTCCCGCAGTAAAAGCAGGCTCCTTTCACCCAGCAATGATGTTGCTTCTCAGGAGAGATGTAGGTACTGTCCAGCTGCATTGTTTCCTTCTGCTCGCTTGGGTGTTGTAGAGGAGACAAGTGAGTTACTGTATGTTGAGTAGTAATATCCTGGTTGGTGGAGGCAAAAGTGTGAGTACAATTATCCTGCTAGATCTATGATTTTCTGCTGAAATGTGCATAGTTCCTTGAAGAATAGTTCATTCTTAACTGTCTCAGATAGTTCCTCGAAGAACACATCAGATTAGGTTCCATCCACTTCAAAGGGCCAGTGTCCAGGATGTGTGTGCCCAAAGTCATGACAATGGCTCATAAAACGTGGCAAGCATGAAAGCGTATTGTGAAAGCATGACACTCAACAGATCTTAGAGCCAAAATAATAAAAAAATTTGTGATAGTTTTTTTTAAGGTTTTTAAGGTTTTACTCATTTCTAAGCATTTCCCTACATATCGTACTGTGTATGACTGTGTATGTGACAAATAAAATTTGAATTTGAATTTTGAATTTCTTAAAAAGTCCTCATATTAACTTGTAACGAATCAACACCTTATCTATAATTTTACTAAAAGTGTATAACTATCAGGAGAAAATTATTTATTTATTTTGCTGGATAGTGCTTGTAATGCTTTTTTAATTGCACAATATTATGTCTTTAAGTGAATAATTGTATAAGATTGTAGTGGTATAGAATATCAAGAGCCATGCCGTATGAGTGAATTCACAAAGATCTCAATGTCAAATTGCACATGAGTAAACAGACACACAGACTGGAGACAAGATTTAAATCCTCAACTCTTTCCAATTTCAAAATTGTATGGTCAATTTTTCATTTAATTAAAAGTAACTTTTTTTCCTTTACAGCCACAAAATGGAACTGGTGAAGCAAACTAAAATTCTTGGCGTGGTCACTAACTCATCACCCTGGGGGGATTTGTAACTTAATATGTACATGTCTTTGCACTGTGGGAGGAAACCCACCAAGCACAAGGAGAAAATGCAAACTCCATGCACACAGAGACGGAAACCAAACCTGGCCAGGTCCCTGGAGATGCAAGGCGACAGTGCTAACCACTACACCACTGTGATGCTTCTTGGCATGGTAATGAACAAAAATAATCTTCTAAACTCTAAATCAGACATATATACGCACACACACATGCACACACACACACACACACACACACGCACACACACACACAATAAACAAATAAATAAATAAATAAATGTAGTATATAATTACCTTTGGCATTTGAAATTTGTAGAAGTGAAATTAGCACTAAAATAGAAAATAAATGGAGAACATAATGTAAATATCAATAAGACTCAGTGTAAGGTTAAAAACAGCTCATTGTAGACATAACCAACTAATCTGAAAGGAAAATACTAGCCAATCAGCCTTAACATAACATAAGCTGTAACATTAACGTATTAACACTGATTATCAGTTATTTACGTTACATTTATGCCTATAGGTTCCATAACTTGGCAGCAAAACTTGGCGATATACAGGTGACGACAGAAAGGCACCAGAACACACAGTGCAGCCCAGCCCAGCATGCCCAGGGCCCAGAAGGCAAAGACCCTAAGACCTTACAACTCCCCAGACCCCAATCTGATTGAGCAACCATGGGATGCCCTGGACAAACAAGTCTGATCCATGGATCCACCCCACAACCCACAGCACCCAAAGGAATCACTGACAGTAGACTCTTACTCTTATTGACGTTACTCTATCAATGATTACAATAATCAGTATTGTTAATACTCTGATAAAAGCTATAAATTGTACATTCATGCAGTTATTTTTTTCTTCTATTCTTGTAGCTTGTTTGTAGGTTGCAAATATTGGATATCTTGAAAGCTTTCAGAGAATTTAAAACATAACTGAATGTGTTGAGCAGTCATTTCACATTAGAGCACAATTATCTTTTTTAGAAGGTCTAATTCATTTTGGAAAAGGTTGAGCTGCATGCTGCCTCATGATATACTACTAATAGTTTACTATTTACTAGTGAACTATTAGCATTACTAATCAGAATAAGAATCAGGAAGAGCTTTATTGCCAAGTACATTTGCACAAACAATGAATTTATTTTGGTAACAGAAGCTTCCAGACATGACACACACAACACAGAGAAAGACAAACAAGAAATGCAATAGAATGAGGGGTATTATCAAATCAATATCAGTGTTATTGCAGGTGATTGCACCTATTGAACATAATA
>QMIH01002578.1:24628-39954 GCA_003987875.1 Clarias batrachus | reverse complement strand
ATATATATATATATTCCCGTTTCTGTGTGCATGGAGTTTGTATGTTCTCCCTGTGCTTGGTGGGTTTCCTCCGGGTACTCCGATTTCCCCCCACAGTCCAAAGACATGTAGGTTAGGTTAATTGGCGTTCCCAAATTGACCATTGTGTGTGTGTGTGTGTGTGTGTGTGTGTGTGTGTGCGTGTGTGTGTGTGTGTGTGTGTGTGTGCGTGCACTACGATAGATAGACCCTAAGTCTCCTGGGATAGGCTCCAGGTCTCCCATGACCCTGAATACAGGATTAAGTTGTATAGAAAATGAGTGACTGATTATGGCTTACAGCTAATGAAACCTCAAAATTCAGTATCTCAGAAAATTTGAAAAAAGAAAAAAAAACTCAGAAATGTTGCACTAAAAGTATGAACAGCACAAAAGTATGTACAGCACTCAATACTTTGTCAGGGCTAACTTTGGATGAATTACTGCAGCAATGCGGCATGGCGTGGAGGCAATCAGTCTGTAGCATTGCTTTTTTTCATTGTCATTGTCGCAAAGCAGCTTTACACATTCAAAGGAAATTATGGAAATTTGTATGAAATGTAAAATATGTACATGAATCAAAATTATCAGGCTGTACCTGATGAGCAAGCCAAGGGTGTCGTTGGCAAGGAAAACTCCCTGAGATGGCAGTAGGGAGAAACCTTTAGTGAAACCAGATTCAACAGGGAACACATCCTCATTTGGGTGATAACAGATAGCAGGAATTGTTTTGCAGTTATATTGTATGTTAGGTGGCTGGAAGTTCAATATAACAGTTGATGTCTTTAAGTTAATCTGGATTCAAGTTATCGGAGGCGCAGGTAGATTCTAGGAAATTCCAGTCCTGAACTATTAAGCAATCACATAGCAGTCACAAGTCCTCTGGGAGCTGTCTGCATCAGCCAAGGCCGTGTTTATGGTAAAGTGGAACCATCCCCAGTCACTATACGCATCCCAGGCAGACCACATGGGGCATCCATGCGACAATATCTCCAACCAGAAGTGGGGCATCAGGACGAGTCAGATAGGTACAGAGGGTAGAGGGGGTCTGGATCACTGGTAACTGAGAGGTGACATGTGTAGCTTGACAGATATAGACAGGGAGAGGGAGAGAGCAAGAAAAGAGAAGAGAGAAAAGAGTACAGAGGAGAGAGCAGGAAGGAAGGAGTAATAACAGTTGGGTATGGTCACAGTCATGTAATGTATAAAGTGAATGTACATTTAGTGCAGAGTAACTATGACAGCATAACTAAAAGGGAGAGCCAGAAGGAAACACACATATGACGGACGACTAGGATGTAAAGAAACCAATCACTTCACCATCAACAAACCTGAGTGATCAAGCAGAGTGGAGAAAACAGCATCTAAACATACCAGTTCACCATAATACACCATACACCTTTACCTCGGGCAAATATATTCACAAAAATGCTTGGCTAAATAAATAGGTTTTCAGCCTAGACTTAAACACTGAGACTGTGTCTGAGTCCTGAACATTAATTGGAAGGGTTTGTCATAACTTTGGGGGTTTGTAAAGCTCTGTCCCCAGCTGTAGTTTTCATAATACGAAGTACTGACAAGTAGCCTGCATCCTTTGATTGAAGTAGGCATGGTGGATCATACTACACTAGCAGTTCACTCAGATTTTGTGGCGCAAGAACATTTTATGCTTCATACATCAAAAGTACTCTTTTAAAATTGATGTGAAATTTCACTTGGTGCCAATGCAGTGAGGATAAGATAGTAGTGATGTGCTTGTATCTTCTGGTTCTAGTGAGGACTCTTGCTGCTGAACATCCAGACAGTAGGGCGTTACAATATTCCAACCTAGAGATAATAAAAGCATGAACTAATTTTACTGCATCATTTAGTGACCTTCCTCATCCTGGCAATATGTCTGAGCTGAAAGAATGCTATCCTGGTAATATTATCTACATGAGCTTCAAATGAAATACTGGAATCTATAATCTATAATTTATGATGGGCAAGTTTTCTGGCCAATCAAACACAGGGATACCATGGTCCGTATACCAGAGACTTATGGCAGTATGGGCAGGTGCCAAGCCCTGCTGAAAAATCAAATAAAGCATCTCAATAAAGCAGGTAAGCAGGAGAAAGCATGAAGTGCTCTAAAATGTCCTGGTTGATGGCTGCGCTGACCTTGAACCAACAAACTTTACACTGGACCTCAAGCAACTAGGATTCTCTGCCTCTCCTCTCTTCTTCCAGACCTTGATTTCCAAATGAAAAGCAAAATTTTTTTCATCTGAAAAAAGGACTTTGGCCCGCTGAGCAACTGTCCAGGTCTTTTTGTCCTTAACCCAGGTAAGACACCTCTGACGTTGTCTCTTGTTCAAGATTTGATTGACACATTGAATGTGACAGTTGTAACCCATGTCCTGGATACATCTGTTCGTGGTGGCTCTTAAAGCAATGTAAGCAACTCTAGCAACTGCAGTCCACTTCTCGTGAATCTCCCCCAAATTCTTGAATGGGCTTTGTTTCACAATCCTCTCAGGGCTGCGGTCCCCATGATTGTGTAGCCAATCTATAAATTCAGAGACCATTTAAAGGCTCAGAAAACCATTGCAGGTGAGTTAATTAGCTGATTAGAATGTGATATCATCTCAATGATTCTCTCAATATTGAACTTTTTCACAATATTCTAATTTTCTGATATGTGTGTGTTTTTTTTAAATTGCCGAGTCAAAATTATTTCAAAATTATTTCTATTAATTTCTGCTACAGTAGAAGTCAGAAAAGGCTATGTTGGATGCTGCCCCTTTAAGAACTTTGTTTCAGTGGGGTCATGTGATCATTTAGGCAGAAGGCACAGGAAAAGGGAGAGGAGAGAGTGCTAAAAAAGAAAAATGTTGTTCTGRTGTAGCTTAAACTTGAGATAAGTTAAAACTTGAAAATATAATTTAATTACACATTCCCAGCGTGGTAAGAAATGTTTTGTTGCTTAAGTAATGTTTCTAATATAATGCTTTTAATTACTATTTGCAAATACTATATGCTTGAGTTTGTGGTTTGTGTAGACATAATAGACTGAATAATTTTATTTCTTGAAAGCTTTGCAATATATATACATGTATATTATATTATATTTTGTTGATAGGCGAAGTTAACGCATGTTTGTTACGTAAAGATTTTTCTAGAAATGCACCATATCACGTGATAGTGCTTAGCGCAATATGTGATATGTGAAACARTGATRAATAGTAATTGTTAGTTGTTTTGTGTTTGCAGTTTGACCGCACATATGCACATGTAAATGTTCATTGATTGTAACTACAAGTAAACAACAACAACAACCACCAAATGTGTATCGTGTGAGTTCTKCACTAATGGAATAAGGACAAAATCAAGTTCCAAATTAATGTTATCATTTCACGGGTAACAGGCTAATTTAATGCATGTTTCAGCAGCAGCAGTTTGGCAGTGTCAGTAAAAGCGGGCTAAGCAAGGGAAGTTAGTATACCACATTAGCACTTTTAATGCACGCAATGGACACTTAAGAAAAATAAAAAAAAAAGACTGATTTGTGTAATAGGAGGTCTATGCCCAAGTAGACCTTTATGTCTAGCACTGAACCAAACTTAAATCCAATAATAAGAAATTAATTTGTCTGCTGATTGTTTGGACCATGGATTTTATTCATAATCATTTGGATAACTATTTGGAAATTAACACTGAGGATAAACAGGATAAAATTTGCAGAAGCTTAATTGCAGAGTAAAAAAAAATTTAATTAGTTTACTTTTTTTAAAACTTAATTTTAGAGCCAAGCATCGTACCTTCTTTATGATTCTTCCCCAAGAACAATTCTTCAGAAAGCCCACGTTTTAGTAGTGTTACATAAAATGTGGTGGAAATATAGTGTAAGCAAGACCAGAGTTGATATCTGCTGCATACTCATTATCTCCAACACGCTCTACTGCAGAAAGTCTGGTTTTAATTTTGTTTTTAATACACAGTTTATATTGCATTGTACTGAATGAAAGAAATTAAGTCCTTGGTTAAAAGTGAGATATCTTTCTTACACATTACTGTTCATGTCTTCCCTTTTTGACTACTGAACCCACATTGCAGACTTAAAAAGGGCTAATCTATATACAATGTACAGAGGTGGCAATTAAAAAAAATACAATGCATTAGTTTGGTATTAGAGTGAAGCTTTACAGAATTGATTCTCTGCATAGACTGTTATAAATATAATATTGTTTTTTGTATTATAATAGAATTTTCTCACTTGGTCTGGTTAATGCTAGCATTGTTTTGTTAATGCCTTTTGCTTCTCTATTCCAAGAACAAACTATCAGAGCATGACCACAGCAGCCAGTTAGTCACAACCATGAATTCATGACAGGGTAGTGTTAAATTCTCTTAACTTATAGCATAGAGGTGCAACATAGAGAGAGTTGCAAATATTTTTTTTTTACATTTTGTAAAGCTGCTTTGTGACATTGACTAGTGTAAAAAGTATTATATAAATAAAACTGAATTTAAAAATCTAATTCATTTTTAGTGTACTTTTAGCATTTTTTTCTTTTCTTTTTTAATATAAAATTTGTTAACTTCCCTATTGTCCTATCTTTTCTTGAATCTGATATTAATGTAAAAACTCTCCCACTTTCTTTTTCTCATTCTCTCTGTCTCCCTCTCCCTTTCCCCTCTTCTTCCCTTGAGCTAATACTTTGTTTCGTCTCCAGATGGATATCTATAATCTATAGAATTTTTCTCCAGAATTTCAACAGGACATGTTAAAATGTATGACACCAGGTCTTTGACTTCCAACGTGTTCGATTTGTGTGTTTGTGGCTCTCTTGGCATCATTAAGTTTATTGAAGCACAGGGAACAGATTTGTTAATTAATTTTCAAATTTTAACACTTTACATGCACATAAACCAAGTAGTTTCTGTTGCTTCATTTTCTACATTTTAAGACACAATTCACATCCTGATTTAAGACACATGAAGCAAAATATTTCAATTCAGGAAAGCCTGTAGTTTTGAGAGCATGTTTGAGCATGGATTAATATCTGAGTGACTTTATGCATTGTCCTCTTCATGTCCACATAGGTTTGGAACATGGACAAAAATAATGCTGCTAAAACACACATCACCATTTCGTTTCAAAATGTTTCAATAAAATTGCTGATGTCATACCCACTCAACATATCTTTACACTTCTATTTTCTTACATTTTTATAGATCAGAGTTAACAATTTCTGTTAAATATTTCTGTAAATCCTGCATAATGTATACCCTTCTATTTTAATTTGGTAGCTTATACTGTATATATAAATTAACTAATGTAATACTAACGTAATAAGAACATATAATAAGAACATATTCTTATTTATGATTTGACTTTTATGTGGATAAATGTTTTTTGATGTTCATATACAAAACATGCTACAATATCGGCAATAAGCTGGTTTAGAGTGATTATTATGGTTTACTACTTTAACAAAACAACCTGGATCCAGCAGCCTCAGGGTCAGTGATGATGTTGAGCAGCACCACTTCCCTTCTATACCCGAGCCAAGTGAAAAGGATGGGAATCAACTGAACAGGTAAACTGGAATAAAATCAGAGGCAGCATTAGCTCGGGCTAGTAAACTAGTTACTCATTTTAATTATTATTATTGTAGTCAATATTAATTAAAAAATAAGGCTGAGAAACTATTATTTTTAATTAATATTGACTACAATAATGACTAGCATGAGCTGATGCTACTGCTGATTTTATTCCAGAAGACATGTTCAGTTTGATTCACATTCTTTTCTCTCGGCTCTGGTAGATCAGGGGAGAGGTGTGGGTCATCATCAGCAGGCACTGGTTCATACCACTGATAAGTGGTATATCTTACACTGACGGCATCAAGATGATACGCCCTGATTAGCTAAAATATTGTCTGTATAGTTTTATATGTTGTTTGTCTTAATGTTCATTCCTTTGTTTTACAAATATGACCCAATATATGTTCAGTGATACTTCAAATAATATGCTCAAAAAGCATTTATTTCTGTATTGCGTTATATTTTTCATTCTATTAAGTTGTGTTAAAAATGAATCTCCACTTTAATGAGCCAGTCTATTATGATGTGGGATGTGACGGGCTGCTGTGGGCCAGGAAGTCCAGTTTGGTCCCAGTGCGCCCCTGATGCTAGGTCAAAGTCACGGAAGATGGCGGACTGGTGTGAACTTCAGTCAATTCTCAATTCTGCTCATTTTAGCAGATCAGATAGAGATAGATAATTTATCACATTGTAAATACGATTAAGTTGGCAAAAGGTGGCACGGTGGTGTAGTGATTAGCACCGTTGCCTTTCACTGCCAGGGTCTGGGTTCGATCCCTGGCCAGGCAACTTTGCTTGACAACTTTTTTTTTTTTTTTTTACGGCTCTGCGGTCATTCTGTTTGCTTATACATCTTTTCCTACAACAGTTTTTCCTTCCAGTTAACTTTTCATTAATGTGCTAGCATTCAGCTCTTTCAGAGATGTATGTAGCTGTGGCCTGTCCTCTTTTTGTTGATCATTGGATTTTTTTTAAATTTCCCGTAAACCATAATTGTCTATGTAAAATAATAAAGGTTTGAGATATTTTATTTTACACATAAATAATATACAATATATTTTTGTTAAAAAATATTAAAGTTTAAATTTAAATACAACACTATATACTTTTTCAAGAATCACTGGACTGTGGCCTCACATCTTGAGGGTTATAGTTTCGACTCCAGACTCAGGTCTACGTGTGTGGGGTTCTTGATAAAACTGTGTTAGGTTAGGGAAAATTTTAATAATATTTGTGAGAGTATATACTCTTCTGTGCCCGTCCATCTATCTATTTCTGTTTAACATTATTTCGGCTGTGGATAGGGCCAAAGTGAAGTATGTCATTTTAAGAGAATAATATTTTTAATCAAGGAAAACTATAAAAAGATATATAAATCAAAATCCAATTAATAATTAAAATAAATTTTATTCTGAAGAAAAATAAGTATACATATATATGACAAAAAAATCCAGTAAAAGCACTTTATAAGAACAAAAAAGGAAGAGGAGAATTGAAAGTCCTTAAAATGAGGAAATAAGAGCAAATATAAAGGCCAGCAACTTGAATAAATTTAAGACAATCTAAAAAAAGTGAAGATAAGAATCCTTGTAAAACATATGAGCTTAGTTGACTAGTTTAATAGTCCATAAAAGTATCCCTATTAGTCCTATAGATGTGAGTGTAGGCAAGTAATTATGTATCCATACACGTAGTTCATGTTTTGGTTTCAGAGACACAAGTTTACAAGTTTTTTAATTAAAAATGCAATTATATAATTGGATAAAAAAACTCTTTAACACAATCTATACCCCATTGTCATCTTATGTGGAAGTTTGCAGGCTTTGAACATCGGATCTCAGGATATGATTTGGTTTTTGAACCCATCTATGCAGGAACCCCCTATGTATATCATACTCAGATAATGAAAGTAGGAGGATTCAGGAGAGTATAGTGGAATGGACAAAAGCACATAGTTTTGCTCAGGGACCTGATTAGAATTTGGAACGAAGGTCAGGACCTGAGACGGGATTCAGGCCATCTTACAGTAAAGTCAGGAGAGTGAATGATGGAAGGATGAGGCTGAAGGGCAATGATAGAAAAGTTGAAAACAGAAATAAGATAAAGCTTAAAGTAAGTGCTAATTTAGGGTTAGGAATAAAAAGGGTTTGGATACATTAGGGTTAAGGTGGGGGTTAAGGTTAGGGTTATGGGGGGGGGGGGAAGGTTTAGGGTTGTGGGGTAGGGTTATGGTTAGGTATTGAAGGGGGGCGGGGGGGTTAAATATACGAACTTTGAAGTGCTAAGGTAGGTGCTATCCATTGAAAAAACATGCAATTTAATAGGAAGTATCAAAGGTTGGAGTGCCAAAAAAACATGCAAACAGGCAAAAAATAAATCACATTCAAAATTTATTTACAAGGGGAAGAGAACGGAGATCTTGTGTAGGGGGGGTGTTGGGTGAAGGAGGGGGAAAAAACTTTATTATTATTATTATTATATATTATTTATATTATTAAATTAATATAATTTCTTTATTATAGACATTATTAGTACCATTTGTGAGTGCTATAAGGTTAAGTGCGATAGAAGTATACAGATCATGCAAATTTCAACCATGCTGAAAAATTTCTTATTGTGTAATTCAATAAATCAAAAAATGAAGCATGCATCACATCAAATTACATTGTGATATTTACAACTATATCATGAAAAGAGAGGAAAAATAAATAAATAAATAAATAAATAAATAAATAACAATAATCAACCATGACAGGTTGTGCAAGGGCTCCAAGATGAGCAAAAAAAAAAAAAAGAGGAAAATAGCTTTTTATGAGGTATACCAACCAACTTTGCTTGAATCAGATGGTATTCTCTTTACTGAAAATAATTATAAATAATCATTGCGAATCACCTCAATACCAATGTAAATGTGAAATTCACAAAAAAGAAAAATTGTCTTTCTTTATATATAAAAAAGAAGCAAGATCCAATCAAGCGAATGCTAATTTTGTAACCCAACTTACGACTGACCAGATCCCAAAGCCCTAATCCGTCATTCCATGTTCCAATCTTATATTAAAACCACGAGGATATTCAGTCCCCAGTTCCCTTATCCAGTACGTCTCCCTCCTTCTCCTCTGTTTAGTACTCTGGTTAGTACCCCACATTAAACTGGCTTCCAGATCCTGAAATTGTGCAAACCCACTAATCCAAAGTGTGCTGTGAGTGGTGTGTTAATTGTGCCTTTTCGGATTGTGTAAAGATGTTGTTTAAAGCATTGTAACAAGCTGTGCCTGGTCTCACCAATGTATCTTAAATGGCAATGTTTGCAAATTATATATATATTGTGTTTTTGGTGTTCAGGTTTAATGTATGTGAAATAGGGTGATATGTTTTAACCGTCCACAGGTATCTGAATGGCTGAAAATGTATCTCTGAACTGGGAATTGATCTCTGTGTTCCAGATGCTAATTCTTTTCTGACCAGGAAATCTGCAATATTTTTAAACTGTTTTAGGAATGAGATGAGATCCAGTTTGGTTGATTTTCTGGTATAAACACCTGGACCCCAAAGATGGAGGCCACAGTCCATCTAAACTGAAAACTAATAGACACTGGCAGTGTGATGTCTTCCAAAACCTACAGTGAGAATTAGATAAACGATTGTGTTACTGGTTCATTTCTAAATCAAGCGTTCATAAATGTGATCAATGTCGTGTGCTGTTGCGTGTGGGCTCCATCTAGTGGTTAACAAATGTTTAATCAAGGATTATTATTATTATTTTATGCATCTTTTCTCACTCACTACAGAATAAAGGGACATAGGTGGGCAAAATTAGAGCAACAACAACAAAAAATAAAAAAAAACTTTTTTGAGATAGAGATGTTGTTAGTCATCCGTCTGCTCCTGGCAAGGGGGTTGCCACAGCAATGCTAACCCTAAAATTAAAGTGCCAAGCACACTTAATATAAAGTCCATGAAGGTGACGAGCACCCTCCAGGGGCCACTTCTAAAAAACAATAAGGCACAATTGGTAAAATTGCAGTCATTTATTTATCCTGCCTGTCACACTTATATAAATTCTAAGGCTTTAGGACTCCAGCAAACCATGCATAAACACAGCAAAACTACCACAGCATTTCATAAAAAGAACATCATACTAACAGTCAAACATGATAGTGTGAGGGTCTAGAGCTGCTTTACAGCATAAAGGCCTGAACAACTTGCCATAAGTGATTGAACCATGAATTCTGGGCTCTATCAAAACATTCTGAAAGAGAATGTCCGGCCATCAAGCTCACTTGGGTATCGCAGTAGGACAATGACTCGAAAACACACCAAGTCCACATCTGTATGGCTCACAAAAAAAAAAGTTCCTAAGTCCAGGCTTAAATCCGATTAAGATGACCTGGAACAGGATGTTTATGCTTGAAAACCCCTTTAGTGTGGCTGAATGAAAACAATTCCTCAAAGAGTGGGCTAAAATTCCTTCACAATTATTGCAACAGCTTGATTGCCGTTTGATGCCACCAAAAGTGGCACAATGTTCATTAGGCTTAGGGGGCTAGGGTTTCACATACACTACAGCCAAATAGTTTTTAAAAGTTTTTTTTTCATTAATAAATAAAATCATTGTTTAAAAACTGTAAGCTATTTCCTCAGATTATCACTCACTCATTGTCTATACCGCTAAATCCTAGAGCCTATCCCAGGAGACTTAGGGCACGAGGCGGGGTATGCCCTGGACAGGGTGTCAATCTATTGCAGGGCACACATACACACACCCTCATTCACACACTATGGGCAATTTGGGAATGCCAATTAGCCTAACCTACATGTCTTAGGGCTGTGGGAGGAAACCGGAGTACCCAGAGGAAAACCACCAAGCACGGGGAGAACATGCATACTCCATGCACACAGAGACGGAAATCGAGCCTGGCCAAGAATCGATCCCGAACCCTGGAGGTGCAAGCCAACAGTGCTAACTACTACACCACATTGCCACCTCGTCATTTATCTTTGTGTAATATAAAAATTTGTTGGATTATCTCAATCATGTGTGACAAAAATGCAAAATAAAAAAGTACGTTTTCATGGCAATGCATGTACCAGGCATTTCTTTTCAGTGTTGCTGTATTGGAGTGATATCTCATCCTCTTCCACTTTCTACAAACATTTACCTATGCCTCCATTAGCTTACATAGAAATATGGCTCACTGCAATGGGAGAAAGTAATCTCATGAATACAGGTCAGGAAGCTATGTTAAGTTGTGCAGCATGGTGTCATGGGTCTAGCTGGTGGTAGTGGCTAGACCGGCTGATGGTGTGGTTGCCGTGGGCATGAAGGGTAGGCATGAACGCAGAGGGGTTCTTCAACAGAAATAGTCTTTATTTACAGGACATAAACTCAATCATTGAAACAAACTCAAACTAAAACTAGGGCTCAGGAAAAACACAGGAAAAGGATCTAAACACAGGGAACCAGGAGCTGACATGGGAACTAACAGAGAACTAGGGATGAGGAAACATGGAGCTGGAGCTACCTAGAGACACATGGTGGAACTAGAGACAAGACTGGAGAGGACGTGGCTGGAAATAGAGATGGGGCGAGGACTAGAGGGACAGAGACTAGACAGGAGACAGAGACTAGACAGGAGACAGAGACTAGACAGGAGACAGGACCAGGGGCAACAGAGACTAGAGACCAGATGGGTTAGTGGTTAATAGAATTAGTAGCTACATGGAATATGGGGACACTGAATGCTGACCTAACTGGGTTAGTAGGTAATGGATTAGTGGCTAACCGGGTTAATACTGAACTAATAGTCTGGGAACAGAAGACAAAAGGCAGGGCACACATGGGACTATACCAAATTAGCGGCTAACCTACTAGTGACCAGAACCACTAGCAGTCAATCCCACTAGAGGCTAGCCTACTGGAGGCTAACCCTACTAGAGGCTAACCCTACTAGCCGTCCAGGCCTACTAGCGGCTAACCCTGCTAACGGCTAAGCCCTCATGTGGCTACACAGACAAGGGGTGTTTTAACCAAAGAACTAAACAAGAGGACTGACACTGGGAAGACTCAGAACTGGAGGGTATTCCAGAAAGCTGGGTTAACTTACCATTTGATAAAACTTAACCTCAGGGTTGATTTATTCCAAACCCGCATACCATGAGTATGTCGGTTCCAAAACCCCTGAGAAGAGTAAGTTTAATCAACCTTCTACTGGTTACCCAGAGTTAATGCGCGTGCACGGTGCATACATAAAGACATTTTCAATGGATCGCCGATTTCACGAGTCAAAATGAAAAATCAAAGTGAAAAAAAGCGAGCGGCATACTTCACAGAGGCGGAGTTGGAGGTTTAAATGCAGCATATGAAGAATTTAAGCCAATAATAATGAAAAAAACAACACGGCTGCATCGGCTAAAGAGAGAGAGTTGGTTTGGAAAAAACTATCGGTCAGAGTAAATGTGTGAGAGTATTAAATAGCACATTTGACATCAGCTTCCCTTTTATTATACACTGTAAACACTAAGGCTCAAAGTAATTAAACACACTGAGTACCGTTAACTTAAATAATTGCAATTAGGTWAAATTAATAGACCTTTTTGAGTATTCAGAACCTTTTGATATTTTAATTAATCGTGAGTACGTAAGTAACAGTAACCRTCACCTTAAAATTCCACCTTCTTCAACTCTATAGAGCGCTGGTGGCTCAGTGGTAAGTGTTTCGCCTGCTATGTGAACGGCCCGGGTTCATTCTTAGTTATATTTAGTTATAACCCTGTTATCAGTCTCGCACATCACTTTCACACCTCCTCCTGCTAAACCTTTTTACTCTAGTGTGTAAAAAACATTTATTTATTTATTGATTTAAACATGGTTCCACACCGTAATATTTTGTAATTAATGTGTGAATTCACCATGGTGTTATTGTAACAAACTTATGTAATGTGGTAATGACATAGAAATCGTTGCTTAAACCAGTAATTTGATCTGAAACACTGTATAAGATTTTCCATGACAACAAAACATGTCCTCTGACAACATTGATGCGGCCTATCTACACATGTACACATCACAAATTTTAACACTCACACACACACATCTCTCTCTCACCCACACGCACGCATGCAGAAACTCATATTACACACATACACACACATCTCTCTCTCTCACACAGAGACACACACACACACACACACACAGGCAAACACACACCAGCTTTTTGGAGGTCTTAACATAAATTTCCCCTTATTCTACACACATGAAACACACGCATGCATGCATAAACACACGCGCACACACCTATCTCTCTCTCACACACTTAGGCGCACACTCACACACACACACACACAAACACACACAATTGACATGACAAATATTTAGGGCCCAAGCTGACATCAGTCCTATATAGTGTTGTGCGGTGCACCCGTCTGGCGATGGTGCAGCGGTGCTTGGGCCCACTCATCGTTACTTGCAACTACATATAGTACTTACATATAGTATATTAGTATAGTTTTTGGGCTTCTTGGGGGTCTTAACATGCTTAAAGACTCATGAAAATTGCCAAACAGGTTGGAATCTGCTTCCATTCAGATGCCTGAGTCAGGGGCTCTTACAAGAGATTTTGCTGCATAGCTCATGCACACTTTCACGTAGGCACATGAAACTTGGTACACATTTAGAGCTCATCGAGCTGAACAACTTTACCACTGCATGTCCTGGGCTCAACTCAACAGGAGGCCGGTTATTTGGCGTCGCTCGCAAAATCACACCCGATGGATCTTGATATACTCCTCCTAGGGAATTTATACGATCGCCACCAAACCAGGCCGATGTGATCTAAAGACATTGAGGATGCAAAATTGTAGAGGGATTTTTTATATCTCAAACGGGTCAGCCGTGACGGTGCCTTAAACCTACCCTGAAAAGTGATTATTAACTTTCTGTGTGACATTATATTGAGTGACATCACATTTAGTGACATCACATTGAGTAACATCATAGTGTGAGGCTTTTCTTCCAGCATCTGTGGCTTATTGTACACACATACACATCACAAATGTTAACACTCACACACACGCGCACAAACACACTTAGATCACACACACATTACGAATGTTAACACTCTCACACTGACACACGACAAACAAACATGCACAAAAACATTTACTCGTCACACACAGACTGACACATCCACACGTCACTCACACACACACGCACGCACACACGCACGCACACACACACACACACACACACACACACACACACACACACACACACACACACACACACAAACCACCCTCTCTTTTTCACTCTCACACACACTAACACACTTAACAAATATTTCAGACCCTAATTGACATTAATCCTATATATTGTGTGATGTGTGCAACTTGTGTGTGGCGATGGCTTTTTGTAAGTTTTAACACGCTTAAATAACACACAGGTTATATGGTGCCCCTGGGGAGGCGATGGCACAGGGTGCTTGGGCCCGCTCATCGTTGCTTGCAACTATATTTATTATTACTATTATACTGTTGCAAAATATGAGAAATACTCATATAACCCTAAATTTTCCATCTACCTTCCAAATAAGCAAAGCCCAATCAGGGGATGTTCTACAATTTAGTGCACACTACCAAGACATCTCCATCAACAACATCTTAATGAACATGGACCTAATAACAGCATGATACGTGTCTTGATGTGGTTTATAGGAGGCTGGAAAATGTGGCGTTCCTGAGGATCACCAGAAATACCATGGATTTCTTTGGTACTGTGAAATTATCAGACATTGAAAATCCATATGACGATCCATGTTTCTTTTTGGGAATAGCTCTTAACCAGCAGTGGAAATGTATGAGCTCACAAGAGCCATCAGAGAATGTGAGCAGGAGTATGGAGTCGACACTCATCATCTTTGTAGAGTGCAACTTATACATAGAAAATGCTGTGATATCCCTCTCAACAAGCAGTCTTCATTAAAGGACTCTGTAAAAACTCTCAGAATCCAATGTACAACATGACTACTTAAGATCATCTCCAATAGTGTAACAATCCTAAAGGCCTCTAGACCATGCACTTGGAATTAAAGATGGAAATATAATGCGAGTACAACAGGGTCTTGGCTTGATTTAGGAAGTTTCCTCATGTGGCAGTGGAGAACAAATCATTGTTAATGATTTCAACTGAAATTAATTTGATATGCATTTCAGTTAAGGATATTTTCTAATTTAATTTAATTTAGCAGTCTGATGAAGACTCATGTTTCAGTGATGCTTGATAGTTGACTGGAGATTCAGCAGTTTGTAACCATCATTCTTTACAGTCTCACTTGTGTGCCTCCTCTAAGCATGAACAGCCAGAATATCAATAATACGAAGAAACTTTTATTTGTCACATATAATTTACAATGCAATAAAAAAAATCTTTTTGCATCTCTAGGCTTGTTAAGAAACAATGACAGGAAATACAGGGTTATACTGTCTTGCTTTCTACAAGTAACATCTCTGAACATTAGTAAATCCACAAATCTTCTCACACAGCTACAGTTAAAGTCAATTAATATAGACAATATACACTGTGAGGCTGCTGTAGACAATGAACAACTATTTATTTAAGTATTTTCTCATTTTCTCATTCTCCATTGTATCCCACAAAGACCAAAGCAACTCATCACAGCAAAAACAAAAAAACAAAACAAACAAACAAACAACAACAAAAAA
>QMIH01002578.1:9046-24591 GCA_003987875.1 Clarias batrachus | reverse complement strand
ATATACATCCAATAATCTAAAAACAAAAACACATAATTGCATCCTCTCTCTATACAGGGACTCTGCTCACTCCTCTATGACTGCACTCTCAGTTCTCTCTCCATAAGTTTGAGCTGTTAATAAAAATCACAAGGTCATTTTTGGAGCAGGTTCATAAAAGATGTTCATATTATGAAACCAGTTAAACAGCATTTGAACTCATCCTAAACAAAGTTTAAATGGTGTGAAGTGAAGTGAAAAAGTGACAGTGCTTCAGAAAAAGTAGTAGAAAATAAACATCACACATTCAGTCATTTTCAATAGCTCATGAGTAATTGGCTCATAAAAAAAAGAAAAAATAACTTGCATGAATAAAATGTACACGACATTAGAAGTACAAGTTCTAAAATGGTGTAATTAGAAAAACTATAAACATTGGACAGGAGTACATGAATTAAGTGATAAATAGAGAGACAGACATTATTGCACAAGCCAAACTTATAAACGTGTAGGTTATTTGACGTATGTAGAGGTAGATCAGTGTCAGTGTCAAGTCAGTGATGGCTTTAGAGACAGATTATTTCACCAGCCATGACATATCAGATCCTGTAACTGACCCTAGCCATGACACTCATCACGTAGTGAAATAATGATTGCACTGGCCCATGTAATGATAAGGTAGCAAGGTAATAAGAATAATAGTAATAAATAGACAGATTAATTATTATTATAGTCATATAGCATAGTGTCATTCATTATGTCACTCACCTCGAGCTCTGTAACATTTAATCAGCAGAATGATGGTGACCAGCAGATACGGCGAGGTCGTCACTACACTACTGATCAGCATGAGCACTGAGAATGGAGCTTCTACACCTGATGGATCTGACACAGAGTAAAAGAATAATTGTAATAACACTTTACAATTCTAAACAAAACATTCTAAACTGTTTGGATATTTTAGTTCAAACTGCAGAACAAACAAATGCATTTACTCTAATACACTTTATAGCATGTGAACACACTGCAAATTGTATACACATTTTCATAAACCAAGTACTCTGTTATATTATGTGAAGCTACAGCAGGTTATGTTTAAGACTGAGACAGTGGTAGAAACATTTATCTGACATTGACACCTTATGAATTATTGTCTGTCCTGTAGTCTGTGTCTGGAAAACTGATCCATCTTGAAATAAATTCCTTGGAGGAATTTGTGTTTTGATATGAACAGCATAGGGTCATACTGTATGATTACTTCTTGATTTCATACTGAAACACAGTATGTTGTGTGAAATACAGCATTATTGAGTCATTTACTGTTGTACTGTAGATGACTCAGCTCACGAGAGGAACTTAACTGTGACATTCTGTTACATACCTGCTTTCAGGTAACATTACAATTACAGAACATTTAATGTGCTAAATATTAAGTTAAGCCAATGAAGTGCATCTACTGCACACACAAAAAAAGAGAAGACTCACCCTGCACTGTGATGTTGACAGGATTACTGTTTCCTCCAGATTCAGACACACACCAGTAAACTCCAGTGTGTGATGTGGAGAGGGAGCTGATATTACATGTAGATCCTGTAACTGATCCTAGCCATGAACAAGGTGACACTCCCTTACTGTGTGTGTATTGTCTCACTATCCACCCAGTAGAGTTACTCTGGTCCTCACAGCTCAGTGAGAGAGAGTCATTAGTAAAGTGTTGAGTTCTGCTGGGATTGATGATCAGAGAGACCGGAGGAGATTCACCTTAAACACACAACATTAAAATAATTGTAATTGTATTCATGGAATAATATGTACTGAACACAGTTACACCTCATTTAAAAAATGCTGCAGTAAAACCATGGACTGTGAGTAACTTAATCTGCAATTGGTTTGCAAGATGAGCAAAAATTTCAAATAGATTTTACTTGATAAACAGGCGAGGTGTTGCAATACAAGTAGTACGCATGCGCTTTGTCTGCAAGCTTTGTACTTGATCGTAACTGAGCCAATGGTTCTTCTCTCATGCCGCTGTGGAATTGTGGGTAATCGTCTCCCATGCTCTGTCTCAGTTCACGTGCCTCACTTATACAGACAACATCCGTGTGTGCGTGTACTGTTTACTATAACATTGTGACCACGTCTGTGTAAAGCATCTTTCTTTATTTCATTTACAAGTTTAGTGACTGTTCTTTAGTAACAGTACTGCAACAACGGAAAAAAAAAAGTTTAAAAGGCAGTAGCAGTGCGGGAGATGATTCTGTTTAATGACGCAACAACTTTAATGATGCAACGTCAGATGTCTGTGAAATCATCAAAAGGAGATAAAAGAAAGTTTAACAAGATAGAAGATAGAAGAAATATAGCATTAATAGCATTTTTTAAACAAATGTATACACAACTGTAATCATCATATGTTAAAACCTTGTCGTGTTAATTTGCACACATATTATATCCCAAGACATTAGTGTTGATATTTTTCCTCACCAATGATCCAAAGTGGATGAAGATTGCTGTGCTCTGTGTGAAAGGGTCGTCCTTCTCTCTTTCCTCTGCACATATAAACTCCTGTGTGATTAAGAGCAGAAGGACTGATAGTGTAGGAGCCTCCAGATCCTCTGCTGCTGTCTGAAAGCTCTTCTAAATAGTAAGAACCATATGTCATGGGAATTTCTCTGTACCAGCTGAATGTCCAGTCTGTAGAGGAGTCTGTAACCTCACAGTTTAGAGTCACTGAGTCTCCTTCAGTCAGCCAGCTTTGTGGAGATACACTCAGTACTGCACGTGGTGTCTCTGTTACACAGGAAATACGAAAATACACTTAAATCTATACATTTACTTTATACACAATAATATATTTTTTATGTGTCTGTGTCACAGGTTGTGGCGGCAGTGGTGGATCCAAGTACAGGTGTGGAGCAAGAAGCAATTTATTATGAAGAAGCAAGCTTGAATCAATATGCGAGGCAGACATGACAGGTAGTTCAGATGCTTGGTTGATGTGTCTGATCACAGCACGGCTTGCGCGAAGGTGGTAAAACAAGGCGAGGTCGAGAAGGCAAACTAAGAAAAAGTGCTGGAATTTTGAGCATGGAGAGCACACAATAATCCAGCGATGTGGTGTTTGAGCGTGATTTATGTAGGCCGGTATAGTGATTGAGCACAGGTGAGGAGAGAATGGAGAGTGAGATGGTGCATAGCAAAGTGTAACGGTTGGATAAATTAATAACCTAGTTACACAAAAAAGGGATCTTTAATCCAGGCCCTGGTGAAGTGCTAACTGCTCAACATAAGAAAAGACACGGGCAACTATATTTAAACAACAACCCAAATGTGTATTAACCAGTAAATTGAAGTAGTATTTGTATATATTTTGTAAATATTGTGTTTTTTTGGTGCACCATTTTTGTTTCTTTCGCACCTCACCTACTGCGCAAGTTAGAGACTGTGTCTAAATAACTGTCCAACAAAAACATGGATAATATTAATATTATAAATAAATAAATAAATAAATAAATAAACATTGTCACTGTTAGGTTTATGTAATGCTTGGTGTATAATTGGGGTATAATGACTGCATATTATCACTTAATATGCATATGTATTAATAATTAATAGTTAATAATTCTATATATTTAATATAAAAGTTTGTGCCCTCTGCTGGACATGTGGCCACACATTTTAGAGTAGATTGTGAGCCAAAAAGGTCACATAACCTGGAAGTTATTGACATAAAATCATTAAAGGTTCTATAAAAAATATTCATAAATATGCAGAGTGATAATATTGAATGGAAAAGGTTGTGCCCTCTGCAGAACAAGGGGCCACACATTTTATAATGAATTGTGAGCCAATAGGTCACATGACCTTGAAATTATTTAAATAAAATAAATACATTTCTATAAAATTTTATTTCCATATAAAAAATTATGAAAATGAATGCACAGTCATTATACACAACCATGCATGACGCTGGCACTAACAGTAACAGTATTATTTTATTTATTTATACTGTATTTCAGTCGCATAGTAATTTATAGATGGTCCCTAACTCTCAGTAGGGGACAATAACTCTTCAAACCAACTTCACTGCAGTTGTTATTTCTTTTCGTGCTCCGTTTGGACTATACCGGACAGGAAGTTAGATAAAAGACTCTGATTTAGTGTAACTTGATTATTAACAAATGTGATCGCTACTAAGGAATGGGGTGCATAATGGAACAGAAAGAGGGAATAATTACAAAAATAAATATACTTGCGTATAAAACTAATTACACTATGATGTTAGGTGAGTGTAACTACACACCTGAATTACACAACATTATAATAAGGTCATAATTACAGCCAAAGAAAATTACTTCTGTCAGGGAAACAGTGCCCATTGACTTTTGGGGTTTTCTTATGCTCCTGGGACTTGAAAAAATATTTAAATTTAGTTCATAGGCTAGTTATATGACATGATATATGCAGAGGAATGCAGAGGAGTGTGCAAACAGAAAGTGTCTTTATTTGAACTCAATAAACAGACACAAACAAACAAAAAACAAAACCACAGACTCAAACTATAACTAGGGCTCTTCAAACAGACATAGGGAACTGGACTGACACAGGGAACCAGGAGCTGAACACAGGGAACTGAGCGCTAACACAGGGAACTGGAACTGAGGATGAGGAAACATGGAGCTGGCGCTAACTAAAGACACATAGGGGGACTGGAGATGAGACAAGACACGGGACAGAACACAGACTAGAGACAGGACCAGGGGGACAGAGAGACAGGAGCAGGGGCACAGGGACAGGACTAGAGACCAGATGCGTTAGTGGCTAGTGAGGTTAGTAGCTACATGGAATATGGGATGCTGAGCTAACCAGGTTAGTATGTAATGGAGTTAGTGGCTAACCGGGTTAGTACTGACCTAATAGGGGGGGAACTGAACACAAAAGGCAGGGCACACACGAGGCTATACCAAACTAGTGGCTAACCTACTAGCGACCAGAAACACTAGCAGTCAATCACACTGGAGGCTAACCCTACTGGAGGCTAACCCTACTGGCCGTCAAGGCCTACTAGCGGCTAACCCTGCTAGCAGCTAAGCCCTCATGTGGCACCACATACAAAGGAGGCTTCAAACAAAGAACTAAACAAGAAGGCCGATACTGGGAAGACACAGAACAGTACTTACACAGGAGGAGTTACTGCCTAACTAAACAAGAAACAGGAAAGCTCCATGAATCCATCCACACAGCATATAAAGTAAACCAAAAACAGAGCCCTAATAAAACCAAAGTTACAAAACATAAACCAAAATATAAACTTAAAGAAACCAAACAAAAGGAATGCCCACTTGACTAGGATAAACAAAACATACCAACAAACAATGCTCGACCCAGTTTCCCAGAACAAACTGCTATTTATAGAAACTTTAATGAGCCACCTCGGTTCAGGTGAGCMCYCATCACCTGACCGAGGTGCCTTCTGGGAAACTGAGTCGGTCAACAAAACTACAAAAAACAGACAGGAACAATGACCTCTAGTGGAGGTTTATAACAGGTGCTTTCTTTATAGATCTTATTTTATTTTAGAAATCTTATTTTAGAAATAATTTTCTTCCCTAGACTCTATTAAAGTGTTTCAGTTAAAGCTGTGTGAAAGTTATCAGGATGTTTCCTGAGCCTCAGGCAGCTCTTTACATAAAAATACACAACATAAAATGGTACTTTTTTTTTTAAAATATAGGATTTAAAAAATTAAGGTCACAGAATAACATCAGTGGTTTGTTAAATGATTTTAATTGATATATAAATAAAAAAACACACATTTCAGAGTCATATTTATGTAAAAATTAACATTTTATAAAAACTAATTAGGAACTAAATAATTGTTAACTATTTATAAAATATTTGTGAATACATACATCAATTAATAAATGCTGCAAAATAGACCTTATTTATCATTTCAATGTTTGTTACACAACATGATCACAATGCAAAAAGAGGCATACAAATTTGGCTTTTGTAATAATTACAATAACATTGCAGTATACATTGATATGCAGTATACCTAAATACATCAAATATATCTTTAAATTGTAAACTATATTATGATAAAATAACAGTGGGCTTTAATATCAATTTTATTATTTCTTTATTTATTTATCAAATCAATGTATGATTTTGCTAGTGCTAAAGACCAATAGACATATCAGAGCAGATTGCAATAGGAAATCTACACTTTCTGGTGGCATTCACTAGAACTTATAAATACTAATAATAAATAATCACAGTTCATCACAGCAATCATTTAATCAATCAATCAAGCAATCCTTTGATTAATTTAATTTAAACATTTCTTTTCAACATGTCTCCTTCTCCTCCAAGGTTTTGTATAAAACAATTGATCATCGCTCCATCAGCATACACAAACACATCGCTCACTGCAGAGAGACAAAGAAATTACATAAATACAGACCAGTAAGGCAGGTATGCACCGTCTTTGTCTCACCCACCGTAATAAACCACTCCCCCTTGTTCAAGTGTTAAATTGTAATCACTGTTCAGTTTCTCTTCTCAAAAATATAAAATATATTCTTATAAAGTGTGAAGAAATTTAATTACACATTACTATCTGCATCATATTATTTCAGGTTACTTCTTTATCTTCTTTACTGCTTGTGCTGTATACAGGGGGCATGAAGCCTATCGCAGGAGACTTAGGGCACAAGGCAGGGTACAAACTAGACAGGGTTCCAAGCCATGACAGGGCACACATACACACACGCACACAATTAAATTAAACTTATCTAAATTTTTTTGAACTGGAGAATAACGCACATCTGGGAGGAACCTGGCACCCAGAGGAAACCCTCCAAGCACAGGTAGAACATACAAATTCCATGCACACAGACCCAAGGCAGGAATTGAAAATGTGATGCTGCACTATGCCACCATGCCAGCACATTAAATTAATTCTTAATGTCATAAAATAAAAATCATTAACTAAAATGTGAACAGGATCAAATATGATATTTACTTTTAGAACTGCTCTTAGTGGAACTATTTGAGAAATTATAACATATAACATTGATATTGATCATGTTATGATCAATGTTATACAATTGAAACTTTTCTATTAACATTTTAGTAAATAGGGCACACCAGAGACACACAGACCCTGCATGAGGCCTTGAGCAAAAATGAAGTCTTTTAATTTAATAATAATAAAAGGCAAAATATAAAAAGGGAAAATGATGAATTAAGGATTAAAGTGAAGAAAGTAGGACGTTTGGAGGTGGGAATGAAATAGAGGCAGCAGTCACAAGTTTGCTGGCAACAAGTCCCATTGTAAGTCAAAGGGTCCAACCAAAGATTGGTGACTGCAGCAACAGACCAGAACTGAAGGTGCAAAAGTCAAGTCAGCAGCCAACATATTTATTAACTGATAAATCTTGATAGATGGTCGTAACCAAAGGTGGAAGTGCCAAGGCAGCTTACACAGCCAATCAGCAGCTGACCCTCGGCCAGCTGCCAAGCAGCGAAGAAAAACTCCTTAGAGTTAAAGCTTGAAACCATGCAAACACACCATGGCACTCACATCATGCCATCTGTCACGGTTCCTGCTTGCCGGACGAAAGAGAGACATGATAGCAGAGGTGAAAGTGATCAAAAGGATTTATTGATAACACAAAACAGGGAACCAAAGGAACAGAACATGAACTTAAACTACAGGACATACAAACTATAAACATGACGAACTATACCAGGAGTAAACTAAACATGAGACTACACCGAACTAGACATCACAAACAGACAGACAGACAGACTAGGAGAACATGGAGCCAAGGAGAACACCGAGCTAAGAAGAACACAGAACCAGGAAGAACTTAGAGCTAGAAAGAACATACCAGACAAACAGTAACCCTAGACGAACAGATGCAAGACAAAGACACACTGCAACACAGGAACATTTATAACAAAACACTAATGAGCAACCTCAGTTCAGGTGAGCGCCACATCACCTGACTGATGTGCATTCTGGGAATTGAAGTCCACCAAAAACTACAAAAGAAAACAGAACACAAAATGGAGTCTGTGGGCGCTTTGGTGCCCTCTGGTGGTATCCCCTGACACCATCATTAGCCTCTGATGTCTCTTGAACCCCGAACTGGTGTTCTTGACACATTTTATCCAGGGGGAGAGAGTCCCCAAGGAGATGTGCCACCAGTCTTGTGATATTTGGTTGCCCCACCCCCTTTCATTTCCTGTGATATAGTGGCTGCAGTGCTGAATGAACTCATTAGTTTCAATTTCCCTTTTGAGTGAGGAGCAAAAAATTAGGGCGCAAACACCCATCACAGGCAAATCTATGACAGCAGGTAATGGAATTTTTAATGGATTCCTACCAGTCATTGTACACAGAAAATAGATCAATCAATTAATTTTCCATGGCAGAATACAGAGTTAAATAGCAACATTCAACAATATGGCAGGAACACCGTCGAAAAATTGGAATGACATTAAATGACATAGTGTAAAAAAAAAAGGAACCTTAGATCAGGTTTTTAATAAATTTGGATAGAAAATTAGATGTATTTCTCCTGCTATTTATGTCAAAAACTAGTTAGCTCTGAATGAATTGCTACTACAACAAATCAGTATTTTGCTGATCTAGCTCAAATTCTACCCAACACATATTTATTACTTCATGATGTTTGGTTTATCTTTTAAATGTATAACATGTAGTTGTCATCATCATTCTTACCACTGGGTTCAGCTTCACCTCTGAGTATACAGGATTAGAATCCACACTGGATTTTTCTAATTGGAAAAATAAATCCTGAATTAATTTCTACAAAAATATCAATTGATGTAAACATGGTATGATCATGATTTTCTGCACCTGTTTCTCCTACAGATTTGTTCTTTGGTTTTATTTCAAGATCAGCATAAGTCACATCACCATCACTGGGTTCAACTGCAGTAAGAGGGAACAAAACCATAACACTGAACACCAGCCTTAAAATATATTAATCATTACTTCATAATCCATACCACAGTGCTAGTGGAGTCTCCGTGCTCATTCATTTAGTACAAATAATTACTTTATCTTTCAGTATGCATTGTACAGAGTAAGTACAGGCATTCTCAGTTTAATAAAATATTAGAGATTATTCAACTTGTTTTCTTGCTTAGTTCAATAAACGGTAGCATTAAAAATACTCCACCATTCTCCTTTCTCTTGGTGACCTGTGCATAAGTGACTTCACTGCTTTCAGCTGCAGCTTCACCTGAACACAGTGCAGTGTGTTAATCACTACAAAATGCTACTGTACTTTACTGTACACTGTAGAGTTAATCCATACTAAAGTTATCCAATGCTGAATGAAACATTTGTTACTGATTAAAGCTTCCTTTTCCACTCATACCTTCCGGATCAACAGTGCCGTAAATATTAGTAGCCACTAAAGAAAGCAAAATGAAAATTCTCAAAAATACTAAAGAAAACATCAGTAAATATTTAATAAATACATGCAGGAATAAACAGTGATTGAGACAGGGTCTGACCAGGCTGAAGTGGTGTGTGTCCTGATTCAGAATCTTCAGCTCCTGACCGTCTCTGATTCTGCTCTGATGTCTGATTGGTTTTCTGCTGCTTTTCTACACAGGGAAACAGATCTACATCAAAACAGGCTGTAAACATTAACAGCAAAAATCCTGATGACATGACTGCATGTAGCCGTGTGTTGTTAAAAAAGCAATTAAATGTATGTATACATATTAAATACAGATAAAACATAGCTAGAGAGGGACTGCTCCAATCGGTTCTATAATCAGGAAACAGACCACATTAATTTAAACTTGTAACATAATCTAACAAAAACCTTTTTGTTAATAAATTTAATATTTCCATATAAATTAACAATTGTTTCATTCTCTATGCTCCATAAGTAAATTCAGTAACACACTCTACGTATATACATTTTCAAAGGATATCTGACCTTTCTTTATTTTGCAGCAACACAGCATTAATATTATTAAAACAATAAAACAAATGGCCAAACTCAGTCCCACAGCCACTCTTTCTGTTCCACCACTAGATTTAGACCTTGGGACTGTGAAAAGGAAAAGAACAGAATTTAATTTATCTATTTATTTATTTTTTGTATTTCTGAATTGTGTTTAAAAAATAATAAATGAGAAGAAACAAATTTCTCACCTCTGACTGAGACCCAGCTTTTCTCTGACTCTCCTCTCTCTGGGTGTTTACAGTGGTAGAAACCTTCATCTGACTTTGAGACATTATGGATGATCATCTCTCCTGTAGTCTGTGTCTGGAGAACTGATCCATTTTTATAGAAATCAGCTCGGAGGTTTGAGGGCTTTGTGTTGTGATATAAACAGCGTAGAGTCAGAGGATGTCCCTCAGTCACAGGATGGACAGGACTCTCCAGGATCACATTACCATCTAGAACAAATCATTTTCACTATTGCATACTTTCACAGTGAAACTCATTAGTGTGTATTCTGGTGTTGAATTGGATGTAAACTCTTTAGAAAAAGATTGTAAACCTAGAACCATATATCTGCTCTACTGCAGCCGATTCAGATAAAGAGAGAAACCTGTCTGTGTCATTATGTTGCTGTCTTCAAGCAATAAAGAAAAAGCAGTGATGTGATCTGTTCTTCCAGCTGAAAAGTCTTTGGATTTCTGAATACTTTGTAAACAAGCATTTTTCTTTATAACAATAAACACACTAGATGAAGACTCACCATGCACTGTGATGTTGACAGGATTACTGTTTTCTCCAGATTTAGACTCACACCAGTAAACTCCAGTGTAGGATTTGTTGATGGAGCTGATATTACATGTAGATCCTGTAACTGATCCCCACTGTGAACAATTTGATACTGTGCCATTCTGTTTGTATCGTCTCACTGTCCATCCAGTAGAGTTACTCTGGTCCTCACAGATCAGTGAGAGAGAGTCACCAGTAAAGTGTTGAGTTCTGCTGGGATTGATGATCAGAGAGACTGGAGGAGATTCACCTTAAACACAGAAGATAATACTTGTACGGTTGCATTCCATAGCATAACTTGAATTTAAAACATTTACATCTAATTTAACTGAACAGTGCTATTTGAATAAGAATAATCCTCTGCGAGTGCTAAGGGCAATTCTTCCTAAACTCTCTTAAACATGCTTTACTCTGCAGGGAGAACATAAATATTTTACACCAAAATGGAAGCAGCTTTAATTCTCCATATTTCAAACCAGTTCTATGTTAATTTACACATGTGTATTTGACCAGTGTTGTTATTTTTCCTCACCAGTGATCCATAGTGGCTGTTGATTGCTGTATTTTGTATCAATAGATGGTTGTCCTCTCTTTCCTTTGCACCTATAAACTCCTGTGTGTTTAAGAGCAGCAGGACTGAGACTGTAGGAGCCTCGAGTTCCTCTGCTGCTGTTGGAGAAAAGTTTTTGCTTGTCATTTTTATAGGCATCATTGTGTTTAATGGGAAGAAGCATGTGCCAGCTGAAGGTCCAGTCTGTAGAGGAGTCTGTAACCTCACAGTTTAGAGTCACTGAGTCTCCTTCAGTCAGCCAGCTCTGTGGAGATACACTCAGTACTGGGCGTGGTGTCTCTGTTACAAAATACACACATGTAAATCTTTTTTGAAATATTATAAAACTGCCTAATCTGTATATATAAACTAATTACACTATGACATTATGTGAGCGAAACTACATGCCTGAATTGCAAAACCTTATTATAAATCGTATTTACAGCAAAATAATATTATTTTGAAAAAAAAATTAAAATAAAAGACTTCACAGACGCAGTTGGAAATTGTAATTAAAATGAGTTCTACCAGCCAGTTCCGTAGTATTTCATGTATTTAAAAAATTGAATTTTTATTTTCATTGCAGTGAATGTGTTCAATTCACATTACAGTACTTCGATTAGATTTCTAAAAAAAAATAATAATAAATCAGCTGTAAATATGACTGTACAACAGGTTGTTGGATTGTGGTGTGTTAGATACACACATTATCATCTTATTCCAATTAGTGTATACAGTACAGACCAAAAGTTTGGACACAACTTCTCACTAAAAGAGTTTGAATTTGTAGCTAAGTAAAAAGTTAAAAAGCAGCTAAGTGAAGAAAAACGAGCGGCCATCATTACTTTAAGAAATGAAGGTCAGTCCGAAAAATTGGGAAAACTTTGAAAGTGTCCCCAAGTGAAGTCACAAAAACCATCAAGTGCTACAAAGAAACTGGCTGACATGCGGACCGCCCCAGGAAAGGAAGACCAAGAGTCACCTCTGCTGCGGAGGAGAAGTTCATCCGAGTCACCAGCCTCAGAAATCGCAGGTTAACAGCAGCTCAGATCAGAGAGCAGGTCAATGCCACACAGAGTTCTAGCAGCAGACACATCTCTAGAACAACTGTTAAGAGGAGACTGTGTGAATCAGGCCTTCATGCTAGAATATCTGCTAGGAAACCACTGCTAAGGACAGGCAACAAGCAGAAGAGACGCGTTTGGGCTAAAGAACACAATAAAGAACACAAGAAAGAAAACTCGCTGAATGAGAAGTTGTGTCCAAACTTTTGGTCTGTACTGTATTATAAATAATCTACTTAATGTACATAAAGTAATATAGCAGTGTTCAAACATTCAAAAAGGGCCAAGAGAAGACCTTAAGAAAACACAAAGGGCTGACCTCATAAACAATCATAACTATGTCTACCACAGTTTGTTGGAGTTCAGATCAAATATTGGACATGAACTTGTAAGTATAAAACTATAAAATCATAAAATCAAGATGTTACCACGTATTTACCTGATACAGTCAGTGTAACAGCATCATTGATCTCTGATCTCTGAGAGTCACGTCTCTGTCCTCTGCAGGTGTAGACACCACTGTCAGAGTCATTAACAGACTTGATATTGATCTCCTTCTTTGTGCTGAATGGATTGGCTCTGTCTTCTCCCTCTTTGTGGAGACTCTTATTACTCTTATACCAGCTGTGTGTCCACTCAGTGTCTCCTCCTCCCTGTATGTCACATTTGAGAGTAACTCTCTCTCCTGTGTACACATGTTTATCAGGCTTTATGGACACTACAGCTTTAGCAGCACCTATAAAATAATCTGTTGTTAATAAATAAGGTAGCTTCAATATGTAAGTGAACAGTCATTTCACATAACAGTGAATAATTTAATTAGAAATGAATGTACAATTCTAAATACTGAATTGCTTTAAACTATAAAATCTTCAATTATCAATTATTTTCTGTAGTATAGTTTCATTTAACATTTTCTTTGTACTGTAATATTTTTTACAAGGAAGTAGAAAGTCGAGAGCCTGACAGTGTGAGCACAACATTAAACTGAGCATGAGGTAACAAAGTTTGTGAATTTTTCTTTTCTTTTTTTTTTTATTCTCAGAAAGTGTGTCACATTGTGCAACTTATTTAGTTTAAGTGAATGAATTTAGAATGAATTCAGAGGGATATAAACAGCTTAACAACACATTTGGGATGTCTGGAAGATGTTAAAGCATGGGTGGCTGTAAATTCTAATTGGACATGATTTTAAACTTGATAAGCAGATGATCTGTTTATAAAGTTCTCTCAGTTTTAACAAAAAAAGATAAGATGAAAAGGTCATAGACACTTTTATTTCAAGTTTGCTTGATTGTTGTAACGCTGTTGAAGTTGCAGTTGGTCCAAAAGGCTGCTGCTGATTTTTTTTTTTGTTTGTTTTTTTTAAACTCAATCAGGAACACATAACTCTTGTTTTAGGATTTTTACAATCACACCCTATGCAGTTTAGGGTGAAGGTTAATGTCTTTAGGAACTTGTGAATAGCCTACAAAGCCCCGAATAATCTAGCACCACCGTTTTAAGGCCGTACAGTCCAGCATGGTCTCTCAGGTCTGGTGATCAGTTTTTACTTACAGATCCTGAAGAGTCAGGACAGTCGTACCTTTTCAATTGCAGCCCGAAACTCGGAGTGAGCTGCCCGTGTACATCAGACAGACCTCTACTCTTCCTAGTTTTAAATCTCACCTTAAGACCTTCTTATACTCTTTGTTATTAAATACAGTATGACGATGTATTCTCCCTGTTTATATTTTTTATGTATTATTTATTTATGATTTTACTGATTTGATTTTCATTATTGTGTGTTAGGATTGTATGGCATTTTGGTTAACTATGTTGTGTTAAATGTGCTTTAGAAACAATAGCGTCCCAGAGTCGAAGGCCAGCAGAGAGCTGATTGGCTCTCAGAGGGGTGGGATGGAAGGCACTTAGCGCTCCCACATCAATCATGACTCTACAGCCAACCATGAGCTCTGTGCATGCAAGAGGAAGAAGCAGATAGTGCTGTCCTCTAAATGTGTTACACTGCATTCAACGGTGCGTGAGCAAACAATTTCTAATCCTGTGTGTCAGGTTTTTTTTTTTTTGATGTTTACTAATATATTAAATGAAATCACACCTGTACAGAGATCATGTCTACTTTTCTCTGACATAACTGATTTATTCTTTTTAAAGGTGTGCAATAATATTAATAAACCAAACTGACAAAGTCTACAGGGTAATACACAAGCACAATCATCTCTGCTCTAATTTACATTACACATGCACACAAACTAACATACACTTACCTTTACCTTCAGCATGTGTGACTGGTATAAGTGAAATCAGCACTGAATAAGAACAGAAGCAAAAGTTTAAACATTCATCACAAAATTAAACACTGCACATAACAGACACACTGATGTACTCTCAAACAAACTACTACTGATTCCTCAGTAAGAAAACGTGTAGTTCATTTACAATAAAATAATAATAATAATAAATGACAAGAACTAATGAAAAGTAGGCAAAGGTATAATAAATATATACATTGTTGAGCATCAGAAAGACACATTACTCCATCTGTATTTTACACACTTATTCTACAACAGTCTCCACCACAACTAGAGTAACTAACTCAGACTGAATCAATGCAATCTTTCAGAAGTGTTGGACAGATTTTGTATGCAGTAGTTGAAAGAGAGCAATATTAAAGCTGTGGGCAGCTCAGTGGTTAAAGCAGAGGGGTTGTTTATAATGTAAGTTTAATTACTTGTATAATTACCTACAACGTTCACACATGTGACCCATGGGCCAACTCCATCCTTCATTTAATTTCACTCACATACTTTAACCTTAGCAAAGAATAACACTGAAATGGTCCATACTACACTACTCCTCAACATTTTAACCAGTGGCAAAACCATACACTGAACTGGATAAAACAGCGCGGGTCTGGATTTGCAAAGAAGTAAAACTTGAATACTGTACAAGCAGCCACTCAAGAGAACATGAAAACAGAAATTGTCAAATTACTTAAAGCCTATATTCAAAAGATTTGCACAAATCATGTTAGCACAAATGTCAGGTGTTTTACATCCATGCACGCACAACCACACACACACACACACACACACACAAACCCCTCTCTCACGACGCAAACACACACACACACACACACACAAACCCCTCTCTCACGAC
>QMIH01002577.1:38816-58656 GCA_003987875.1 Clarias batrachus | reverse complement strand
ACACACAGAGTCACATGAGAGAGAATGTCGAGTTTTAACACTTCTTCATCGCACTAGGAACAATTCACACACACACACACACACACACACACACACACGCTAAATATGAATAAATTTGCTCATCATCCAAAATAACAGAAAATGTTCACTCTCTTGTAAGATACAGTACACACCAAAGAAGATCTCTCTCTCTCTCTCTCTCTCTTACACACACACTTATACAGACACACACACACACACACACACACACACACACTTGACCCAACACTCCCCTCTCATCTACTGTTAAACTCTTAGCACCTGGTCGATGGAGGTGGCATTTAGAGGCAGAGACGGGGTGAGAAATGGGTTATGTACAGAGGGTGAGGATGGGGTTATGGACACACACACACACACACACACACACACACACACACACACTGAACCCATACACACACACTGAACCCATACACTATGATAATCCAGAGGAAAGAGAAAAAGCGTGTGTGTGTTTGGTTGTGATCCGCATCATAAGTCTCTCACTGCAAATGTAATTTGTCTCCATGATGCAGCTGCTGAGGGATTATAGCATAGACACACACACACACACACACACACACACACACCTTGAACTGGAACTGGGCATGGAATCACGTCTCAGGGACGTTCAGGAAGTGTTGACTTGAGACCGAACTCAGTTTACTTCTCTTCTTCTCTCTGGACCAGAAGTTTCGAGGTGGACCTGGACATAGCTGAGACAGAGCAGGACATGGCTGGGTCAAGTTAATTGTTCTTCTTCACATCATCAGTCTTAACAGTAGATCTTCCACAGATTCTGAACAATGATTGTCACATACCGAGTCTGATCTTCAGATTCATCCTCCAATTAAAGCTTTTGGGCTCCGATGCGACTGGCAGCCCATTCAGTAGCTCAATCACTCACACAGAGGTGTGAGATTGAGAGAAGTTTTCCAGATACACATTATTAAGGTAAGTAGTTTTAGCCTCACCAGGAGGAAAGATCTACTGGACCAGCAATCATCTAACAGAAGCTCTTGTCTAATGACCACAGAGTGACTGACATGGTACAGTATCTCATTATTCACAGCGGAGCAGTTGGGGGTTTGTGGGCTTTTGTTTGGCAGCGCTGGGGTTTGAACCCAGGACCTTCTGATCAGTAATCCAACACCTTAACCACTGGACCACATCTGCTCAGCGGTGCTGTGGATTAAACTGGTACTGCATGCTGGTGGGTTTGATAAGTTCGGTCACTATTTCCAGACCATCTCATGGTCTTCTGTAGCCACAGTGAGATTAGACTATACAGTAATAAACATCTCAGTGCTACGTTTGGTATTTTATGACTTCTAATGTCAGGGGTAACTTAAACTTCAGGTGGCAGTCACAAGTCAAATAAAGACACCCGATGTTAACCACTCCATTGTAACCACTCCCACTAACGAGGTGGATCAATGGTGGAGGTGTTGGGTTACTGATCAGACGGTTGATTGTTTAAGCCCCTGGCACTGCATCATAGGTGACTTTGCACTCCGACCCCAACTTCCTAACAAGCTGTGAAACGTAAAGAAAATCATTTCATTGTGTTCTTAATAAGACAAAAACTGTTTGTAGCCATGTTGCTGATTCAGGTCCTGTGCTGAGCAGACACAAATGACCTTCTACTGCCACCTGACTGGAAGATCAACTGGCTTCTCTCAGTTACGCTTCATTGTATCAGCAGCAGATTCGTTCCTCGCTTCACCTTCCTGACTTTGCATCAGATTGCATTTGTATTACGCGGAGATGCGCGGCAGGAGTATATCTGCATCACCATGCAATGTGTCAAATGATTTCAGGAAATGTTCACTCTGTGGAAGGCTAAAACCAAGACTAATCCAAAGCTCGCTCTCCTTGTCCCAGTCTCAAACGGCCCTCAGGATGACACATGAAGGTTCATGAAGTTTACATGATCTAAATCTTCTCTGAGGAATCGAATTGCTGAACAGAATTAAACAGCCAGGGAAGGAATAAAACTTGTCCCAGCCAAATCCAGTCTGTGAGGAACAATAGCGTTACAAGTCAACGCTGGGCCTCACAAGTAATACATGCAATACATAATCCTTTGGCAATCCATTTGGATTTAGCAATTTCCCAGAAATCCTACACCAACTACCAATCTCCCTACTACAGTACGTACTCAGATGAATGTCATCCACGATATCTATGTAAGCTCTTCAGAGGGGTAAAGTTGCATGCTGTTTACCCCTACGAGGTCCTACAGACACAAACCATGGTATTTACTGCCACTCAAAAGAATGCTACCTGATATTACCACAGGCGGAGTCCAACGGTTAGAGGATTAGTCACGACATCCCGATGCCCCGAGAACAGAATGTAGAAAGTCATCAAGACTACAAGACTAACCCTAAGTTTCTGCTATGTGGACGTGATGAAAAGAAAACACACACACACACACACACACACACACACACACACACACACACAGAGAAGATAAGCTACAGCGCCCAGGCTTTGGCTCCACAACCTGTCTGTCTTCGCCTTCACCATCTGCAGTGTTTTGCAGCCTCGAGCTTTTGTACACTCTATTCTTTTACACTCAATGCTCAGAGCCCTGAAATGATCTGAAATGTACAGCATTCGTTCAGTCTCTGTGTGTGTGTGTGTGTGTAGGTAGAATATTTCAGCTCATAACAGCCGTTGTCTTCTTTTTGTCAGAAGATGGAATGAAGTGAGTTTTACATGAATTTATATTCATATGAGGTGCACATGCACGAGTGCCTGGGTTTATTGAGAGGGGGTTGGTTTCTCTTCCACCACAGTGAACATCCATGGCGTGTACGGCACCTCTACCTCCATCCATACACTGTATTTCCTGAAGAGGAAAGTTTTGTTTTCTTTATTAGAGTAAAAAATATCATTAAAAAAAAACACTCTCCAACTAGAGCAACAATTTTGCCAGCCATGTTTACCAAATTAACGGGCTCGTATTCCAAAAACACTCGTAAACCAAATAGACTTTTCCCATAAGAAATAATGGAGACTCAAATTATTCGTTCTACAGCCCAAAACAATAAATACATAAAAATAATTAATACAACATATAAAGTAAAAGTAAAGCTGCACAATTAACCTGCACTTAACATTAAAAAAAAAAAAAGTAAAAATAAATCCAGACAGTTAAGTGTTTCCGTTTGTGCGCGCAGGCGGCGTGTATTTGTATGCGTGTGTGTGGAATTAGACCCTCGCCTCGTCTTAAACAGTAAAACTCCTTCTCCCTCCCACTCCTCGCTTTTTAAGTTTCACAACTAACATACTCAATGCAAACACTGTTTTAATGGGAAAAAAAGAAATCTCTCTAATGACACTAGTGTGAGTGCATAGTAACGGAATCACTGCTGTAAAGTAACAAATAAAAAATAACAAATGAACCAGCACCTTACTTTTGAAAAGAATCGCGACAGAGCTGTGTTTTCTGTGTAAATAAAGCGCGTGTGCAGCCGGGGAGATCTGTGTGTGTGTGTGTGTGTGTGTGTATGTGTGTGTGTGTGTGTTTGTGGTGCACAGTGTCAAATTACGCACACACACACAGAAGAGAGAGGGAGATGTTCATTATACCAGTAAGAGACGAGCACTAAGAGCAGCAGGGGAGATGATGACCCATAATTCCCACAGCGCAAGAGAGAGAAAAATCATTGGCTCAGTTGTGATCACTTGCCACTCGGTGTCAAAATAAGAGTCTCATGCGTGATACATGATACTCGGCGCTCGTAAACTAATACTTGCTCGGTTTCCGATTAAAAATTTATTAAAAATCTTTGCTTTGTTTACGGAACACTCGTAAACCAGGTTACTCGCAATCCAAGGTTCCAGTGTAACTAAATTAAAGAACTGCCTTCTTGCAGAAAGAATATGAAAATATCTGAACCAGCATTACTAGGAAAGTGTAGCTGAATATGATGACTTATCACTCTTGGTCAGAAGGTGTTGATTAATTCTCTACAGCCGCAGCTATGATACTGTAGTAGTGCAGAAGTTTACTGTGTATTAATGTGTTTGTTCTAATATGATTTTGTAGCCTCATTCACAGGGTCGTCTACTTTTAAGCTTTCTGATATCTTCAGCACATGTCTGTGTATCTGGGTCTGTGTTTCTTCTGTAATAACGTTATGTCGTCTTAAACATCGCGCCGTCTCTGCAGTAATCGCTTCTGAACCATTCGTGTCATTCTGGCTGAATCCCAAATCCCTCTTTAACCCCTGACCAAGGGCACTACTTGTTGTGTGGAACAAGGGATTGTACACCCTACATAGTGCACTAGCTTCTAATTTAACCCCAGAACCCTGAAGTTACCGGAGCTGATATTCTAAAGTGTAATAAGTGTAAATATAAAATAAATCTGGTGAGTTTCTCAGGACTGTCCACCACCTCCATGGTTCATTCTCCTCAGCTGGAGCTCCTACAGAGAACCGCTGAGAGTTTAACACCACCCTCACCTCCTGTTAATTCAAACTGTTGTATAAAAGTAACAGCACACTAAAGGCTGCACTGTTGTACTGAATATCGGCGCGGCCGTGATCTCGTCATTAACTGGGCTGCGCTCTCGTTCCTATAATGGCGTCACAGCAGAAGCTGATGTTCTGAGGTCTAATTATCATCTGGTTATTGTGTGCAAAATGATAACTAGCTGTTGATTCTTAAATGATGTGTTTCACAAATAAACAAGGAAAAATGTCCAGTTGATTTAACATTAATATCATTAATATTTAAGTTTTTACCCCAAAGTAATTGTTCACAACCACTTTGTCCTGAATTCAGATGTAGGCGTTTGGCGAGCGCAGGTATTTAAACCCTGCTGTGTATTTGATCTCCGTAAAGACTGTGGATTTATGACTGTGGGCTGTTGTGGTCATGAAAACGCACCATGTGTCTGCTTTAGAGTGTGTCAGGAGAGGTCAGTGCCATGTGTATTCTTAATGCGCGAATAAATCGCGGGGAGAATAAGCCAGAGTGCCGGGCTGTAACTCTACCATCTCCTTCTCCCTGTTTCTTCTTCTTCTTCTTCTTATTATTATTATAGAGAACTATTAGGACAAATCTGTTGTTTAGCTCAGAGTCTGAAATTTAATGGAACATCTTGCTTACTTGTTTGTTGCTTATGTTATTAGATATATTAATTACCAAAACTCATGCAGTTATCTAATCAGGCATTATAATGCAAGCAGTGCAAAATAAATAACATCATGTGGATACTACGGTGGCCGAGAAGTGCAAAACAACTTAACAAAATGAAAACAAAATAAATTAAAAACCACAATAACAAAACCCAAAACAAAATAAAACATTCAAAAACAAAATAACAAAACCCAAATCAAAATAACAAATTCAAAATCAAAATAACAAATTAAAAAACAAAACAACAAAACCCAAAACTAATTTGTTATTTTGTTTTGCGTTTTGTTAATTTGATTTGGGTTTTGTTATTTTGTCTTTGAATGTTATTTTGTTTCCGGTTTTGTTATGTTGTTTTGCACTTCACGGCCACCGTAGGATACGGTCTCTGTGTAACGTTCACTCCAACCATCAGAATGAGCGAATATGTGATTCCTTGTGCTTCCATAACTGCTGACCTCCTGGGACTTTAAACACACAACAGTCTCTAAAGGGCGGCACGGCGGTGTAGTGGTCAGCACTGTCACGTTGCACCTCCAGGGTCTGGGTTTGAATCCCGTCTCTGTATGCATGGAGTTTGCATGTTCTCCCCGTGCTTGGTGGGTTTCCTCCAGGTTCTCTGGTTTCCTCCTACAGTCCAAAGACTCGCAGATTAGACTAAGTGGCGTACCCAAATTGCCCATATAGTGTAAATGAGTGTGTGTATGTGTATGTGTGTGCCCTGCGATGGATTGGCACCCTGTCCAGGGTGTACCACGCCTCATGCCCTAAATCTCCTGTGATAGGCTCCAGGCCCCCTTCGACCCTGCATACAGGATAAAGCAGTATAAACGATGAGTGAGAACAGTCTCTAGATTTTATGCAGATTGGTGTAATAAAAGAGAAACAAATCTAGTAGGTGTGATGTGGACAGAAAAGCCTTGGTGATGAGAGAGCTCCATGGTCAGACTGGTTGGAGGTGACAGAAAGCCGAGGCTGCGGTAAGCACAGGATGGATATCTCTGTACAGTACCAGACTGGAAACATCTGACCTGGGCTGTTGAATCTCGATTACAGCTGAGGCACACAGATGGTGAGATCAGAAATCCACGGACCCAACCTGCGTTGTGTCAACAGTCCAGTCTGGTAGAGGTGGTGTGATGGTGTGGGGAATGTTTCCTTGGCACACTTTGGCTGTTAATACCAATGAATCATGGCTTAAATGCAAGAGCATATGCATCACTGTGCATCACGTCATGAGCACAATGTACCATCTTTAAATAGTTACATCCAGCATGATAGTGCATTATGTCACAACAGTCTCTAAAGGGCGACACGGTGTGTAGTGGTTAGCACTGCCGCCTTGCACCTCCAGGGTCAGGGGTCAAATCCCGTCAAATCCCGTCTCAAAAGAATATTTCTTAACATCATGTGGAATCCATGCTATAAAGAACTGAAGATGTTTCAAAAGCAAAAAGGACACCGTGTCAAGGAAAAGTAGAGACATAGGTTCCTTAAAATGTCTTCATTATCCAAAGTTTTATGACAATCGATATATATATATATTTGTACTGTACATATTTATGGATCTACTGTATCTCTCCAAGACCAGGACTATCCAACGTTGAGGTCAATACAGGATTGAGTCCAAATGAAAGTGAGTCAAGAGTTCTCAAAAAAAGTTGTTTTGTCTTGTAGAACAAAAAACATGAACATTCCATTTAAAAACTCATGCATGAGCCCGAGATTTATTGAGAAAGTCCAAGATCGGTCCCAGTCGATACCATCGTAAGACCAGACTCCAGTCAAAGCTTAATATTTCTCTGTAGGTTAATACTGGAGGATGCAGGGTGAGTGTGTTATTGTGTCCAGGTAGCCACTGGTTGGACAGTTTCTGATTCTCTGGGACGTACAGTATATACTTCAGCTTGCAATGCCTGAACAAAAGCAGGTTTTTTTTCAGTTTTTGATCTTCTGTGCTCGCTAAGACAGGAAACGAATGATTTCTTCAGTTAGCAGGATTTGTCCTAATGAGACAAGCGGTTATTAAAATGAAGCGGCCCAATGGTTCCCATCAACGTCTGACCATAAAGCCTGGAATGTCTGTATGCCTTTTCATCTCCTCCAGTGACGAGCTGTCCTGACAAACTGCACGGTGTGTACATGGCGCACACACACCCTCTCACACACACATTTCCTCTTCTCCCCCGTAGAGCCTCGTCCTGGTCTTAATTTTTACACCCTTAATTTTATTGGTGGTCATCGGGTGTGCAGGACCGAGGTCGCTTTAATGGGACGGACGTAAAACTCAAGGCTTGTTTGAAATTAATATACGGCGTAAATCAACTTTGAAGATTTTTTTTCCCGTGTGTCCTCGCTGCTGGAGTCTTTCTTTAACTACGGCTTTATATTGTTTGTTTTGTGATGTTTTTTTCCCTCCACTCATCTGTGAAACGTAGCTGTAAATGTATAACATTTACGGTGCAAAAAAGAATCCGGTGCCGAGGTGTTGCAACCAATTAATTGATTTCAATTCAGAGAAGAAAAAAAGGAAGAAAAAGTCATATGTTTGGTTTTCAGTGTTTATGAACACAATAAGTAAAATAAATATATTGATTAAAATCTTGAACTTTAGTCTTTACTGTCAGGATTATTTACGAAGCCCAGTGTTACAGTGTTGTAATCAGTAGCTTAAGAAATAACACACACTTTTATTAACTTTTTATGCACATTTTTATGTTTGAATAAATATAATTGTATTCATTTATTATATAAATTTGTATAAATATTTAAAAACTAAATGTATTGTTCTATGTTATCTATTGATATGTATGACATAATATTGTTAGTTTATGTTTATATACATATACTGTACATTAATTTACAGCTTTTGGAAAAAAAATATTATCCCGGATGAATGAGGCTTCATATGTACATATATTCATATCTTATTCTGGAACATAAAAATCACAACAATAATAGAAACAAAAATTGTTTCTGTCTAAATCAAAATGTGTTTAAAATATTAAACTGATATCAAAAATATATAGTAAAAAAAAAAAACTATAATAAAAAGAAATGATGTTGTTTTTATTTCTAGCCACAAAAATTAACTTGTAATAAGTTATTTTATTTATTTATTTATTTATTTATTAGCTCAGGCTTTGCTTGTTTGTGTGTTTCTTCCTCTTCACAACACAATTTTTGGCAATTAATCAAAAGTGTTCTTTGATTTCAGGGACGAAGTGGGATCTTTTGCATCATTTCCTAAACACAAACGTCGTGCTTCTCCTGGCCCTCACAGCCGGCGATGGGGACGGGACTCCACTTCGTGCCCGTCCCTAACGAGGTGTTGACAGACACGTCTCGGTGATCAGAGACTCGACAGCCTCAGGTCAGAGACTCGTCATCCTCGAGCTTAACCTTTCCATTTCTCCCTCTAACGTCGCGTGAAAAGAGTAGAGATCCTGGCACGGAGGGCCGAGCGCGGCGCCACGTCTCACATCGGCCTTGTCGTCTCTGCCGCGCCGCTCGTCTAGTGTGATGTGACAGAGCCGAGGGCCTGCGCGTGCGTGTGTGTGTGTCGCCTCTGTCACTACACACCCCGTGTCTCGCCCTGTTACTGCACGTCTGGTAACGTACAGGACACGCAGTGCGCCGGATCGTACGCGGCCCGCTCGTGACGTTCCTCTTCCAGAGAGAGAGAAAGAAAATGAGGAATATCGTTTGGGTTTCCGCAGGGAGTCGAGCAGCGGGTGACTTTCCTCCTCACACACTCAGGAGCCCCTCGTAAACCTGTATTTACGACTTTGTAATTTCACATTTACGAGTTTTGACCTCTGTATTTACGACTGCAGGCAGTTTGGGCACCACACACACACACACACACACACACACACACACACACACACACACACACACACACACACACACACACATTTATGCGTTTGTGGATGCTGCTTTAAACGTTTGTTTGTGTGATGTGTTCTATCATTCTGCTCAGTGTCTTTTTGTTTCGGCCCTTTAATGAAACACACACATGTGGATTTATTTCCTTTAGCTCGTTATCTTAGCTATCGTTAACATATAGACAGATTACTTTATTAATCCTAAAATGAAACTGTAACATTACAGCAGACAGATTTAACAACCACATACAAACAACAAGGTGTAGAAGAATATTAAGACTGGAATAAAATCACCTTTATTATAAAAGAACATTAAGGCGGTGATACAATTTTGGGAAAATCAATAAACAAAAGCGAATATTGTTCTTAATACTTAAAAAGCTAAATTCAAGTGATCAGGTTTCAGGGACATGCCTGGTCTCAGTCGCTCTGATGCTCTACGGTTGACCACCAGACTCCACACACACACGCACACACACACACACACACACACACACACACACACACACACACATGGCTGTACATGAGGGTGAGCAGATCCTGGAGACAGCACTGAAAGATGACACCAAACAGCACAAACTGGGAGTTAAAGGAACGGAGCAGATGAACCGCACTGCCAACAGCAAGCGCCACACACACGCCATCAGTCTACGGCCCGCGGACGCTAATCACACCCGGAGGATGGTGGCCAGGGGAAATCTGCCACTCGAGCTTGGGTCTGGAACCATCAGAGGACAAATTCCACAAATGTTGAAGGATTCAAACAATTAAACAGAATATGGGCTCAGAAAACAAACAGTAAACATTTCACATCTATGAGAAATGAGACAACAAGAAAATAAATAAGAATGAAAGTTCATGCGAAACCACACGTACAGAGTTCGCGCATTTTTCATTATTGCTCCACATTCCTGCATGGAGGTACAACTTATCACTCAAAAATACACCAAGGACTCCCCGACCCCACCCGAGTGACAAATAAAGCGATTCACATGTGAAATGAGAATGAGTCACAGTTCAGCAGGTGTTAGAAAAGGTCTGATATTAAGTGATTACCTGGAAACGCTGCCCCTTTCTCTTCATCTCACACAATTATTATTATAATTATTGGGGGTTTTTTTGGTGATTTTTTTAACCCAGAATTTTTCATTTTTGTCTTTTTTGTTGCAAGTCAAGGTCAGTGAAGTTACCTTACATATGGCTGATTGTTAACGAACCCCACATTTGGTAACTTCTTCTTACATTTGGGATTTGAATATTTTTGCTCATTTTTATGTTTATATAAATATGCCTTTAATTTTCTCTGTTCATATGCATGCTGGGAAAATCATTACCCAAGACTCTATTACCAGGTCAGGAACCATCTATGGTAACTTCAGTGTCCTGGACATAAAAATTCAACAATTTGAAAAATAAATAATCGCAAAAGTAAACAAACAAAGAATTTTTTTTTTAAATAAATTATAATTATAATATTATAATTTTAATATAATCACTTTTACATTTTAAATGAACTATATTTTTGTTGTCTTATTTAATGCTTTGTTCATCTAAAATTAAGAAGTCCTCTGAATTTATTCCTATTAAATCTAGCTTTGTTGATATACTTTGTTGGTAATACTTTAGTGAATTACCCTGAAGCTACAGAGGGCGGGAATAACATATTGCCATTTTATATCAAGTGTAAAGCTTCCTTCCTTTTAATTCAAGTCTGAGGTTTCGCTGAGGTTTTAGTCAAGTTCATGCTCAATCAATCAATCAATCAATCATTCAATCATTTCTACATTTTGTTACATTTTCTAATCATGTTTCAATTTTTATGTCGTATTTGAATCTTATTTATAACGCCACACGTATACACTACTTTATTTTTACCGTAGAATATTAGTGTTGTTTTAAACTTGCTACAACTCCATGTAAAAGAGGATTATGAACATAAAACATCAAGCAGTGCAACATTCACTAATAAGATCTATTTTTCCTCTCATGGGATCAAAGCAAGTAAAAGGATGAGCTGAACAATTTTACAGCAAAATGAGATAAACTCCATTTTCTGACTTTCTGACTTATTCACTCATTTTGGCAAACCAGAATAAAATACATTGTAAACCCTAATGCTCTAAACACACTGAGTGCTGTTAACTTGAATAATTGCAGTTAGGTCAAATTAATAGAGCTTTTTGAGTATTCAGACCTTTTTGTTGTTTATGAGTTTGTAGAAATGACACACTTCAAGTGTGTTTTTGCTGAACAAATTTGATATTTTAAGTAATTGTAAGTACTTAAGTAACTGTAACTGTCACCTTAGAGTTCCATCAGCACAAAGTCTGTAGAGCTCTGGTGGCTCAGTGGAAGGTGTTTTGTCTGCCATGTGGAAGACCCGGGTTCGATTCCCAGACCAGACCGTCTGCAACAATTTATTTGATTTGCAACAAGTTCAACAAACTTAAAAATTGATAGTTCTCTTTACCTAAAATTGGAAACGTCATTACTTAAAAAAATTGATGTAACTGATTACCTGAAATGTTTTGAGTTTTGCCAACTTCCTCGGGTTTACAGTGTGGGAGAGTTGGGTCAGGAAAGGCATCCGACATAAAAACCTGTGCCAGATTGTGTGCAGATCGGATTTATCAACAACAACAAGGATTGTCCACACGGTTGTCCATAACAAAACATCTTTGCTTAAAACCACTCACTATAAATTCTTCATTTAGAAGCTTTGAATGAACACCAGCACTGGTTTGTCTACATTTGGGAGCCATAATGCACTTTAATATTTATGAAAGTACGATTTACAGGGGAAAATGAAGCAATGAAACAAAGCTACATCATTTAGGATATGTGTGATTATTTTGTCCTTGTTCCCGTGAATCCATACAAAAAGAAAACGTCTATCTATCTATCTATCTATCTATCTATCTATCTATCTATCTATCTATCTATCTATCTATCTATCTATCTATCTATCTATCTATGTTGATATTAACTTTCATATTTACACTAACAGACAAAAAGCTGTAGGTTACCTACAGTTGGTAATTACTACAGTACAGGACATTTTGAGCATTTTGTAAAATACCTAATTTAAACACTAATAAATAACTCTGTACTTCTTTTAAAAAAAAAATGTTCAAAATGGAATTATCTCATTTTGTATTCAAACTGTTCATATGTACACAGAGACATTTCTCTTTCTTCTCTCTCTGTGTGTGTATGCGTGTGTGAGTTTATGAGTGTCTCCATCCCTCCTGATGCTATAAAATCCTCTGAGATTGAACAAAGTAAATCGCCGTTTAAAACTGTCTCACCCCCCCCAATGTCTCACATGTCTCTCTGTGCCTCATGTTCCCCTCCTGTATAAAAGCACACTATTGATTTCCAGAAGTCTCACCCTGGACATCTCTCGTGGTAAGTTGCCTATAGAGAGAAAAAGGGAAAAAAGAGTTTCACTCAACCCTTTTGGAAGAGACACACCAATAATCACAAGACTTAGACGCAAAATGTACAAAATGAACTTGTGTGGTTGTTTGAGTTTATGGTTCATGTGTGTTGTCTAAATATGAAACGTTTGATTTCACATGATTGTATACTGTAGCTATTACACACATTATTATTATTATTATTATTATTATTATTATTATTATTATTATTATTATGTAAACCAGTTCTTTGGGCTACACAGCAATTCCACTGGTATGAAACCTATCCAGCTCAAAAAACCTCTTGAGAAAGGGAACAGTTGAAAATCTAAGATCAGGGTAGGGTCGGGTATTGGGGTTTGGTTTGGGGCTGGCTGGTTAAGGTTAGTCTAGGTGCAGTGTTTGAGATGAGTTGCACACCGCGCATATCACTGCTTGTTCGATACCCCTATGATGGGCGAGAGCTTATCCACTGTATCACTAGATGGATTTTGCAGCTGGACTGGTTGGAAATCTTTTTACATGGATGACCCGTGTGGTCTTCCTGGGATGTGTGTGGTGACTGGGGACGGTTCCACTTTACCATGAAGATGGTCCTGGCCTTGGCTGATGCAGACAGCTGTTCTCTGAGGACTTGGGACAGCAGTCACTCAATAGTTCAGGACTGAAATTTCCTACAATTTTGTACCTGAGCCTCCAACAACGGACTCCATATTTACTTGAACACACAATCTGTTATGTTGAACTTCCAGTCCAGAACTCCTCAGCACTGTCGCCCTTGGCTTGCTCATCAGACACAATCTGATCATAATAATTTACAGTTGTATCTTGGAATAAAAACACTCTGCCTTGCGGATTTTCGCCTTAAGACCTAATCTTTTGCAAGACATTTTAAAGCCAAACCAGTGGGTCTAAGTTGCGTATCCGCCCGGGAGCCTTTCAAAACATGTTTGTGTCAGTGGAAGACCAAGCAAAGCGAGTTTATACATTTGTTTTTTTGCATTTTATGTAGGATTTAAAGAAGGCATAGCACCATGGGTCCCAAGAATGTTAGCAAGGACAATAGCAAGAAGAAAGCAGTTGGTGTCAAGAGGAATCATAAATTAAGGTTAAGTGAGGTTTAATGTCTTTTATTTCATATTTTACTTCATTTACACGTCTTTTTAAAAAATGTTTTATTGTTTTTATATGCAAACAAATATGATCATGTGATTGTGTTGGAAATTGGTAATGTTGGTAATATTTTTGGGCAGCTGGAACGGATTATCTGCATTTACATTATTTCCTATGGGAGAATACGTTTCACATTACAAGGTTTCACCTTAAGAACTCGCCTCTGGAACGTATGAAACTCTAATGCCGAGGTTCTGCTGTACTGGTGTATTTACACACTCCAATATTAATCAGCAACAGCACCTGGAGTCATATCAGTGTTCTCAGTTGCAGATAAATGTGTCATGTAATAAAATATACTGTATGAGCTCAAGTTTTCAGGAAAACCCTTCATGGCTCGAACGGATCTTTTCTTTTGGTTCTGTAAAGCTACTTTGCGATAATGATGATTGTTAAAAGCACTATATAGATAAAAATTAATTGTGTTCCATTTATTATTATTAGTAGTAGTAGTAGTAGTTGTATTGTTGTTATTGTTGTTGTTGATTCTGTGTAGGCAGACAGCCAGCCAGCCAGACAGACAGACAGTACTCAACGTGAAGTGGCTAATTAACGGGGACAGAGGTGTGTCGAGGGGCCACTCTCGCGCGTCTTGACCGGAGACAAGAACAGATTTTTTATTCCTTCTTCCGGCTGACAGCCAATCAGCCTCCAGCAGCGCGGGGACCTCCCCTCTCTCTCTCTCTCTCTCTCACCAATTTTTAGCCCCCTTTTCCCCAAATTCTTCACACATCCGCTCTACACACACACACACACACACACACACACACGTTAGTACGTAAAGCTATGAGACCTGAAGCGTATCATAATATTGCTAACATTTATTATTATTATTATTATTATTATTATTATTATTATTATTATTATAAGCAGTAGTAATAAGTAATCCCCCCCTCTCTCTTTTTGATGATCTCACACTCCAAAAAACATGACAAGGCGCCTGGGACACCGATGCGTCAGGTGCGCACCCGCGCGTGTCCGCGTGCGTGAGAGAGGGAGAGACAGAGAGAGGGAGAGACAGAGAGAGAGAGAGAGACAGAGAGAGAGAGACAGGGCGTTTTGGCGCGTTTTTATGCTCACCGAGTTTTATTATTATTATTTTTCGATTTTCGAACATACGGGGAATTTTTATCATCACCATCATCATCACCATCATCATCATCATCATCATCAATTGTGACTAATAGCCTCAAAAAAGATAATCACACACACACACTACAAATTTTGCGCTCTTCTTCGCTTACACACTATGAAGTGCACAAACAGCCTGCATCCAGTAGCTGCTCTTCATCACCTACTCTTTTATCCTAAAGCCCCAGACAGAGTGTAGAACCATGACACGCTCCCCAGTGCACTGAACCTCTCGCCGGAGGATATTGAGTGCTGCACTCATATTATAGATGAATCATATTTAGTAATGAAGAATTTAATGTATTATTAATGTAGCATTTAATACAAATCTATTTCTGATATTATATCTGTACCTCAGTATGATGGGATTTTAAAGGAATTTATTTAGTTACTTTTTTCTTGACTTGTATCTTCAGGATGGTTAAAGCTAATTCTACACATTTCTGCACGGGGGTATGACGTAATCACATCCTTCCCACAATTCAGTGATTTGTGCATTTTTTCCCCCCTCAGCTTTCAACTCAATCTGGATTCTAAAGCTCACTTTAAATTAGTGAACTAGACAAGGAGTGCAATAATGTCTGAGACACACTGTGTGATGCATTTCATCTGTATTAGTTTCATTTGATTGCACTATAATGGCGTCCATCTTGTTAAAGTGGGTAAAGAATAAGAGACTGAATCTGATCTGATGAGGTGCACCAGACAGGTGATGTAGTGCACTATCTAGGGCACTCCAGGGATCGTGTATTAATATAGTAATATATATCGTTCAGGGTGTAAGTGCTGTTGATTTCTCTCTGCATCCAGCGCACTGATATAACGAGTACAGAGCTAAATGGAGAGAAACTAGAATGGGTGCCAATACATTCACGCTATAGAGTGCACTTTGCGTTAAAAGCACAAATCACACGCTGGAGCCTGAAAGATGTTTTTGATCGCTTAATTTTAGTGCTGTTCTATAAAAATAACACCTACTCTTTTATACTCTTCATCATCATCATCATCATCATCATCATCATCATCATCATCACCTTCTTCTTCTGTTACACAGGCAAAGTCTACAGGGATTTCCTCCACCCCTCTTACTATTATTATTATTATTATTATTATTATTATTATTATTATTAGAATATTATTATTATTATTATTATTATTATTAGATTATTATTATTGTCTCGCCTCACTACATTCTCACACACCAAATAAGTGAATTTTTTTTTTTTTTTCAAAGTAAAATATTGTCATTAAAATGTGAACATCATTAACATCTACGAAATATATATTAGAAATGTAAATAAAAGGTTTTTTTTAATTTTTTTATTTTATCAACAAAATCGACATCAGGCCGAATAAATGTCGCGAATAACATCCGCAAAAAATAATGCAAATGATCATAAACATCTACATTTACACTGGTATTTGTGAGAAATTTCAGCTGATGAACACACACACACACACACACACACACTGATCATTGTTCTTCCCCCGAGCACAGCTGATGCCCTCACACCTCCTCCTCGCCTTTCACTTCATTTTACTCACTCTTATTTATTTATTTATTTATTTATTTATTTATTTAGTTTCATAATATTCGACAGTGTTTGCGTTATTCTAACAATCAGACCAGCGTGTTTATCTGATGCGTGTTATTAATAATAATCACTGATTTAAAGGAGCGTTTAATTTATTATAATCATATTTATTTATTTGTTTGTTTGATCTTTTTTTATTATTATTTTTTTACCCTGTGTAAACGAAAGTGTCGCAAAGGGAAACACCTGAAGGATCTCTCACACGCGCGCGCGCGCGTGTGTGTGTGTAAGGTGTAGAGTTAGGAGGAGGGACCATGACGGAGCACCATGCGCACGTTCTAACGAAGGACCCAGAGCTTTCTTAATGCTGCCGGACGCGCTTCTGTTTGTGTGTGTGTGTGTGTGTGTGTGTGTGTGTGTGTGTGTGTGTGTGTGTGTGTGTGTGTGTGTGTGTGTGTGTGAGAGAGAGAGAGAGAGAGAGAGAGGAGTTTAGGGGCAAAGAAACAAAATAAACCCTTCAACAAGCAGCCTTTCAAACACCGCATAGAGAGAACAGATTAAACACCGTCGCTTTGCGTTGCTCAACTGGAGAGAGGTGTGTGTGTGTGTGTGTGTGTGTGTGTGTGTGTGTGTGTGTTTAGGTCTTTTTTTTATTGGTGTGTGTGCTTTACTTTTAGCTCTTTCTTTTAAATTGTGTGTATGGGGGGTTAATTGGTTAGGTGGTGTGTGTGTGTGTGTGTTCCATTTGTTTGTTTTAAAGAATCAGTCTTCTTAGCAAACGATAAAATAAGTCTCCTCTTACGGTTGTGTCACGTAAAGCTGAACGTGTGTGTGTGTGTGTGTGTGTGTGTGTGTGTGTGTGTGAGAGCAAGCAAGTAGAATTTTAAAACTCTTTGAATTACTTTAAAACACTCGCCTTCGTTTAAAATTAGATGAACATCTCGACCTCTTCTACAGGTTATTATAGAGATATTAAGAAAAAACAAGAAACTTTTTGTATGTTTGCAGAAACGTGGTGTATGTGTGTGTGTTTTTAAAATCTTAATTTTTTATTTATTTTAAAGATTAAATACTAATTATTTTCTGAACTGATTGAACAAGGCTGCTGTCGGACCCCAGTGTCAAAAAAAGGCAGCCCCGCCCCTTTCTCTCTGTGTGTGTGTGTGTGTGTGTGTGTGTGTGTGTGGTATATAAACCCCCTGTACCCTCAGATCAGAGTCTCAGACACAAACCGAAGCAGAACATCATCACCGTGCTCCTGTCAGCGCGCGACTCTCCTGCTGGGTTATTTATCCCGCACTTATTCTTTTATTTGTTTTGTTTTGTTTTGTGTGTGTGTGTGTGTGTGTGTGTCATCGAGTATGCAGTTGGAGAGTCTGCTGCCCAGCTTACCCAAGACTTTCTACACGCTTTCTTCTTCGTCATCTTCATCATCCTCTTCATCATCCGACAGCACGAGCCCGGGCTCGTCCACGCACGCGAGCGCGCACACAAGCAGCGCACACGGCTTCCCCGGTGACGCGGACCGGACCGAGCACGAGCCTGACCCGGCTAAGAAGTACCGCTCCGCTATGATGATGAGTAGCAGCAGCAGCAGCAGCGCGAGTGGTGGAGGAACCGGGACCGGCGCAGGGGGAGGAGGAGGAGAGCGAGAGGGGGATGAGTTCTCCACCGGGAGTAAGAGCAGAAAGAGTTCTCCGGTAATAGGAGGAGGAGGAGGAGGAGGAGAGGAGGATGAAGAGCTGGTGACCCGGCGCTACGGGATCGAAGAGCTCGGTACCGACCGCTACTTCATCTCGCCGAGCTCAGACGCCAGCGCGTGCTCGTTGTTCCCGTACGGCGCGCAGGGAGGCCCGGTGTACGGCGGCGCGGCCGCGCGCTACTCCTCGCCGTACTCCTCCGCCGCCTCGGTGCTCGCCCCGCCGCCSCCGCCTCCTCCACCGCCTCCGCCGCCACCACCGGGCGCCGTGTGCAGTTCCCGCGCTCAGCTCGCGCCTCCCAGCGCCGCCGCGTACCAGTTCGGACAGGGGCCCACCTGCCTGTACCCGTCCTACCACCCCGGGCTCGCCGTGGGCAGGGCGCAGGTGTACCTGTGTAACCGTGCGCTCTGGCTCAAATTCCACCGACATCAGACCGAGATGATCATCACCAAGCAGGGCAGGTACGAGTCCCCCCCCCCTCTCTCTCTCTTTAAAAAATGATTATATATAATATTATAATAATAATATTATTATTATTCCAAATGTTGATGAGCTCAGCGCTTGGATATTCCACATGGTGATGCTAAGTGGAGTCATGTTGTGTTTTTTAAAAGAGATAATTAGCATATCATTATATACATCAGAGCTTACAAAAGTGGGTCTTTTACTTGTGCGCATATATAACATTAATAATCAAAATAAATAGGAAAATATAACACATTAGATAAACAATAAAAAAAACTATATTAACAACAATAATAACAAATATCAGGTAAGGATCTAACCAATGGTGATGTTCAATTGTATTTAGTTAAATTGTATTCAAGGGGTGTGCACGCTCTCTCTCTCTCTCTCTCACTTCAAAAGTGTAGTCTTTATTTGATCTTTCACCTTTCAGGTTTTTATTCTTGGTTTTAAATATTTCCGGAGAAACGGATTCAAGTGGCAGCTTATTTAAATGATCAGGCCTAAATGGCCAGAAAAACAACAAGCTGGCACAGAGTACAGACTGCAAAGACTAATAATAATAATAATAATAATAATAATAATAATAATAATTTTCAGACTTGGAATTAAATAAATTTATTCTTTTACAAGCTCATGAGCGATATAAATGTTTAAAACAGTGTGCTGATTACAGTTACAATTTATCAAATCTTTCTGAACGGTATTTTCTGATCTATTCAGGACATTTAGTTAATTAAACCGGGAAACGTTTCCTAAACAACCGCAAACATCGCGCGTTCCATAACAATCAGGAAAGGTGAGGATTATGTGCGTTAAACGTTCCACGTAATTCCAAGCAAATGATTGTATATTTTGAAGTCATAAATAAAGCGACACCGATTATCGGCTGCTTATGAGTTCAGTGCATTATTTCTAGTCTTTCTCTGAACGAAACAGAAAATATTTCTCGCTCACGCATAATGAAAAAAAGTTGGTGAAATTATCTTGCGCATGCGCAGCCAAAGAGCGGCAATTAGAGGTGTACATTTAGATTCGATCCGAACTGATCATTTTTACCTGAGAGGTACTTCCGGTAATGTGTCACGGTGACTAAAAACCGCAATTTAATTTAAGTAAAGTTTTTTGCGTGTTTTTATTTTTAATTGATGTCGTTGCAGTTTTGTGTTTTTATACTGCGAGTGTGAAGATTTTTCGCACTTATTTTTCACACAGAAAGCATGCATCAAGCGAACTTCCATTTTTATTTTCCATTTCTAATAAACACGAAGGTCGAGTTCATCACACTGCACGCGTTTGCGGTTATACTGTCACTGGTTATACGCGCGAGTGGGAATGAATAAGGAAGTGAAATTTATAAT